>JAGFMF010011946.1:948504-966572 GCA_019455555.1 Galemys pyrenaicus | reverse complement strand
CTGCTCTCTGTGGTGAATCCTCTCACCCCCCACACCTCTGGCCTGTACCCCAGTGCTTGTATGCATAAATAAAAATAAATCTTTAAAAAAAAAAAAGAAAAGAAAAAATAAAAAATGAAGATATTAGAAAAAGATTTTTAAGTTTTCTTTTAGTAAGGGTCCTCCCAAATGAGAAGACCTCCTCTCTAAAACTGCAGAGAAAAGGTGAACTCAGGGGCAAAGATTCATGGAGGTAGAGGGAGAAAGGCAAATTGTGTGTGATAGAGACACTCCTTTCACTCTGGAGACAGATTTTCCTCAGTATGAATAATTCAAACTGATAACAGAACTTTATTACAGGCACTGCTGCATTATCTATTGTTACAACCTGTTCAATTCTAACACTCCAGCCCTAACAAGACTACTGCTGCTTTTATCCATCACTAGCTTACATTTCTCAAGCCCATTTTAACACTGCTAACATTAGCACACCTAAATTTTCTTCTGATATCTTTATTTGACTTCTCAAAATGTATAATGTTAAGAACACATGGAACAATCCATGGAATGTTTGGTGATGCACTGGTTAACTGTAGTAAATTATCCAGGCAGTGTCTATGCTATTACTATTAAACACTGATACTGTCAACGTTTGCAATTTCAGATGGCCGTTATTTTAAAACCAAGAATTCATATTTTTGTTCAAGAAAGAGAAACCAGGAATAAACTAAGATTGACCATCACAGAGTAATATCCGTGACTTTTGCAAAAAAGCTATCAACTTTTATTTTTTTTTTAAAGATTTTATTCATTTATGCATACACAAGCTGGGGTACAGGCCAGAGTCGTGGGAGGTGAGAGGATTCACCAGACAGAGCGGGATACAGAACAGGCAGATGGACTGAAACACACTGCTGAGGGCAGCAGTGGGCGAGGCAGGAGAGGTCTGCTGCACCATGTGGGTCCCCTCCCTGGCCGGCAGCAGGGATCGAACTGGTGCTGCAGTGGCTGCGGTTTGTCTCTTAGCACATTGCTTAACCCACTGCGCCACCAGGGAGGCCCTCAACTTTTAGAATTGAGTATTAGGAAGAAAAAGATCTTTAATCTTATGATGAGTTGTCAACACAAAATGACAGCAGCTGTCAACTTAAGTTTGCATAAAATACGGTTTGGGGTTTGCTGCAGTATTGTTCTAATTTTCATACATGTAAAAGAAGCCTAGAAATGGAACTTATCAATAATTTTTATTTTTTTCATAAATATTTAGGTTTTTTTTAAAAAGCTCATCTTCTTTAGACAGTTCAGGGTGAGACCGTCCATAATCCTATCTCTTTCCTCCCAAGTCACATGTATTTTTGTTAGAACTCAATATATCATCCTCCCGGCAGCTCCTTTGCTTGCTTTCACCCATTCTGAGTTTGAATTTTCTGCATGACTGAGTTCACCTCCAAACTATGAAAAATAAAAGTTTTCTCGCTATCTAATAGATGTGTATGCTGTATCACTCGTATGATATATGTTTTTATAACAGGCCTTTGACTCATTCAGGGTCAGGCTAGCAATGGGCTTCCTTAACTATGATACTGGAAGCACAGCAATTCATACCATGATCTTCATTTTTAGAAATAAAAAAGTAAAATGGCCACTAAAAGCTCAGCCCTCCTCCTTTAGAAGGTGCAGCATGGCTCGCCTGTTATATTGCTTTCATTAGAAGATTCTCTCAAAACCCATTTCTGTCAAAAATGAACTCCTTATCACATAAGAACAGGTAAACAAATACCATAAAATACTACTTTCCTATATTCTGAGGAACTGATCTATCTAATGTCTGTAAAGAAAACCTAGGCCCTCACTTTTAGGGGTAAAAACAGTTGTAGAGCTAGAGGGCAGAATGAGGCCCTAAGTGGATTCCAAGTCCACTTGCATGGCGGTACCTACTATTTACATCTGCTAAAATGCAGTTTGACTGAAGCCTCCAGGTTAAGGTTTTCATGTAAACGTGTCTGATATAAAGGGCTCTTCCTGCATTCCCGAAGAAAATGAGAAATGAAAAGCTAGCTCCTGAGGACCCTGTGAGCCCTCGGTAAATGTTAGTTGATTAAATATTGGCCAAAGATGACAAGGTGGGCACCAGGGACAGCAGAACCACTTCCGAAGAGACTGACTCAGCAACAGGCAGGCGACCCAACGACACAGAGGAACTTCCAGACCGCAGGGGACAGAGCGACCCGCCACTGAGCCCAACCGCACTGTGCACTAGGGGTCCCAGGTGAAGGGGTGCTCGCTGGGGGGCGGAGGGGAGAAGCGGCGTTCGGGGGCGCGGTGTGGGCTGGGGTCTCGCAGTGCACACTACGGGGCCTGGAAAACTGAAGACAGGCTGAGGCGGTGCGGCAGCTCCCACCGCGGTCCCGCACAGGGTACCCTGCGGGCGCTCACTGCGTATGCCCAGCGCCGCCGCGCCGGCTGACTCAGCGCCACCGCGAGACGCGCGCGGGAGGCCGACGGAGACAGCGGCGCCCGCCCGTGTACCCAGCAGCGCGCGCACGCGGGGCAGGCACCGCCCCGTCCGTTCCCCGGATCCCGGTGATTGGCGGTTGGACGAAAGGACCGAAGCAGGGCCAGGGGCGCTATTGGCTGCAACCCACAGTCACTTAAAGAGTAAGGAGGGGAGGGCCCTCTTCAGGGAGGAACACGACTGAGTGGCTTTTTCAAGGCCGTCAGGCGCCATCTTTAGCTTGTTTGTTTTTTATTTTTTTCTCCCTCCCTGTTTTGTTTACTCGTTTTTTGTTTTCTGGTGCTCGCAAAGCTGCGTGTACACGATTATAAGTACATTGGCCGCAAATCGTTTTTATACATTTGGTGGTAGGAGGTTTTTAGTTCCCGCGGGCCTTGGTTACAGATATTTTAGATACAACTAGCAATTCCCCTTAGTTCAAAGAAGTTTTCTTCTCTAGGGGCCCTGACGATTCCCAGGCAGTCAACCGAGTTTTGCTTAGCTTTACTTTAGTAAAGGCCAACCCAAAGATAGATACGTGGGAGGAATTCTCTTTCTTACAAAGAAACGCAAAGCAGGGACACTGGAGATGAGAGCCTAGGATCTTAGTGAAAAAATAGATTAGGAAGTTGGGACTTCCGAGTGTACAGCTCTAAAAAGAGCGCTCCATTTTCTGAGAAGCTAAAAAGTATGTGATAACCTGCCGTGATGCGGGGCAAAAATTAGGGTAAAACTCTATTAAAAATTCCCATCACTGCTGCCATCACAAAGGTCACTAGATTCTGACTGGGTTTCAAAGAGACACAGGTCTAAACTTGTGGAATGATCTACACTTGAGACAGTATTTATTAATCACTGACCTGACTGGCATTGTAAAGGAATGAAAATACACATAATATAGGTAAGAAACCCAGACAGCCCACGCAGGGCTAATTTCATTATAATGAATTCTAAGACCTGCTCAAATACTGTGTTAGGTATCTGAAATACTGCTTGGTATTGATGACACTAACTGAGGAATGACAATGTATCAGTGGTTTTGTTGTAATGAAATTTGAACTCTACAGACATTTTTTTATCTCCAAGGTGCTACTTCACTTGTGACATTCTAGTTTCTCCCTCATCACCCCACATGCTGCCTATGAGTTTTCTCCAATCTTCCACCACAGATTTAAATGTATTTTCCATAGGATTCCTAATAGGAGACAGGCGTTCGGTAACAAGATGAAGTGAGAAAAGCAAGAGGCTCTGTCCTGAGCTTCTTGGTCTCTAGTTCACTTTTTTTCAGTGATTCTCAGACATGGGGCTTTTTCACTCCCAAAATGCAATATGATGACCAAAATGCATTTCTTATCCCACCTAGTTATTATCTGTCTCGTCTCGTCTCCTCCAGGTCCCTCCTCCCTCACCACCACCAAGAATAGTTTTTTTGAGAATTGGACGTGACTGCCTATTTTCCTGGTACTCTGCCAGCTGTGGAGCTTTTCGAACAAATCCCACCCTATAAACGAACATTCTGTCAAAAAGCCAAGAGAGAACTTCCCTTCTGAACACACCAACCAAACCACACATAGAGGCCAAAATATACACAGCTGTACATTTAAGAACGAGAGACAATAATAAGCAAAACCACTTAGGCAAAACAGCCACTAAAGAAGGCTTTGAACCACAGTCAATAAATTGCCTACCTTCATTTGCCACATGGACTGTACATTCCCTGGCAATTACTTAATTATTCACTAATCTGATCCTTTAGAAGAGGAGCAGAAAAATACAGTAAATGCACATAAAGTGAAAGCGCTTTAGTATACTAAACATAGGATTTCTTTTTAACTCTATTTTGCACATGAGATCCCATTTGGGAACACAACAGAAAAAAATTCACAGCCTATGGGCTACTTTGCACACATAAAACCAAAGGTAATCACTTTTGAAAACAATCTGATGTGGCACATATACATACACTGTACATATACACAAAGAACAAACTCTCAAGATAATTTTTTACGAAATAATTTGTTTCAAGAAACACAGACACTTTTTCATGAACATGTGTGTAAGACACACTGCAAAAAGGGCCTTACCCCTCTCCCCAGGGAAATGAGTGTCTCAATTCTAACATCCAAATATTTTTAACCTATTGGCCTTGGACAATTGCCATATTCAAGCCACTTGATTTTGGTTCTGGGGGAAGGGTGTGTAAAACGCACGCCAACAGCTTTGTGAGTCTCAAATCTCTGCTTTCTTCGAGGCTGCCTGTGGCAGAAATTTACATTACCCCTTCAGCCCGCTTAAAAAAATAAATCTATACTTCCCAAGCGCCTAATTTTTTAAAATCCCTCGACCATAAGAATTTAAAATGTGATAGCAAAAAGAAAAAAAAAAAACTATCAATTTGGCTGGAAACAGTTGTACACGGCCATCCTGCTTCTGAACTTCTTGGTATATTTTAAAACCTTGACCAGGAAAAAGAAAGAGGAAGAGAGAGAGAAAAAGAAATGGGGGAAAGCGCAAATTCCCCTTAGCAACAGTTTCCTCACCCCAGCACTGCCACAGATCTCAATTTTCAAAATTTTTGAACACACACACAAGATTAAGGAGGAAAAAAATGGAAAAAGGATACCCGAAGGTCGTATGGCTCTTTGTATTCGTGTGTGTGCAAAAAGGAGGACTCGCGGAGCAGGAGCCAGCAAGCCCCGCCCCTCTCCGGGCGCCCGCCCCGATTGGCCGCCGCAGGCCGCGGGAGCCCCGCCCGCAAGCACACGCACCGCGCCCCAGGCGCTGGCCCCGGGGGGCCCCTGAGGGCCGCCCGACCCCCGACTCGGACCTTGTGAGATCGGGACCCTGAATGCCTGGCTGGCACCTATCCTCTTCCCCGCGTGTTTCCACTTCCTTTCACTTTCTCATCCTTTCCCACCGTTTTTTCCTCAGTAAAAAGAAGCCCCAGTCACACGGATAAGTATTGACCCAGTCAGCTAACTCCTGACAATTTGCTGAACACGGTTAACTAGTCAGTAAGGCTCTAGACTGGGGTGAGGGAATGAAGGGAAGGACTTAATCGAGAACTTAGTGCTTGGGCCAGAGCTAATGATTTGCAGACCCCTCGGGGTCTATTGCTTAACACTCCCATCCTCGAATGAACATACAAATATGTGACAATTTTCAGGTGCAAGAAAGTAGTTTTACACTTTGGAGGTTGTTTTTGCTCAGCCTGAGCCCCCAAGTTTTCTCTCTCTGGCTGAGATACAGTCTCAAGAACCCAAAATGGCTCTGGTTACTTAACAGTATTTAAACTACCCATAATCTGGCACCACCCCCTTGTTTGTTCTTAGTCCCCAGGACCCTTTACCCCATGTGTAGTGAAGGCAAGGCACAGAGCAGGTTTACTATGATCTGGGTAAACGGGTAAAGGAGGAATCCTGGCTTTTTCAGGCTTTTAATGATCTTTCTACACCATTTGTGGTGAGGCAACCAGGTGCAGGGCAGGCAGGGAGGCCAGCCGAATGGGCGGCTACAGGCCTCCTAGACCCCTGCAAATCTTCACTCTCTCTGGGATCTCTGGCTTTGGCTCCCGGTCTCTCACATGAGTCTCTACTGCACTCTGCCACATGGTTCTCTGCTGCGTCCCTTAGAAGCTCAGGCTCTCTGCTCAGGTGTGCCACTCATGCATGCCCACACCATATCTAGGTACCTCTGTCAGGCCTGTGTAGAAGACCACAGGTCTTGACCATTGAGGCTAACCAATGGTGAGAGGGTGGGAAAAGCCTGATGATTTCATTTACCCTACACCTTGCTATTTTTGTGCAGGTGGTCTTGTCTGCCTGGAATAATGCCTTTCTCCTATAATCAGTCACCTAGTGTCCATTCTAGTCAATACAGACCACTTCTATTTCTGTTGTCCATCCTGTGAGCTTGAACTTCATGCTTACTCAGCTTTTCCCAACTTAAGTCTACCTTGATTGTCTGACACAGTTTAGTCATTACCCACGAGTAAGTTGTTTGGGATCAGAGAGCATATAAATATCACTTATAATTAAATGAGTGAATTTTTTTTCTACTTAAACTCATATCCCACAGTTTACTTTCTAGTGTATCTAATGTCATGAACACTTACTGTGCAGGGACTATTATGAATATTTTATTTATATTCTGTAATTTAGCTAATCTCCAGAGTAGTAGGTAGGCATTACTCTATTATCCTCATTTTATAGATGAGATAAAGGCAAAGAGAGGTATAATAATTTGGCCAAGGTCATAGAGCTAATTAATAAGAGGTAGATCTGGTATTTGAACCCAGAAAATCTAGTTCCACAGCCCAAGTTCTTAACCACTGGCTCAACAGCACAACTTTTAAAAAAAATTATCTGACTTTATCCTCACAATACTCCTCAAGACAAATAACGTGGACACTTCCAAAATACTAGTGTAGCCAAACCACAAACAAAAGTAGGGAGGACTTTTTTTTTAAAAAAAGATTTATTTATTTATGCATACAAGCACTGGGGTACAGGCCAGAGGTGTAGGGGGGTGAGAGGATTCACCACAGACAGAGCAGGGAGCAGAACAGGCAGATCAACAGAAGTACACTGCTGAGGAGAGCAGTGGGCACAGCAGGAGAGGTCTGCTGTGCCATGTGGGTCCCCTCCCTGGCGGCAGCAGGGATCAAACTCGTGCTGCAGTGTCTGCGGTTTGCCTCATAGTGCGTTGCTTAACCCACTTTGCCACCAGGGAGGCCCGGGAGGACTTTTTTTTAAAAAATTAAAGGACAATAAAGAGGTATAATAGCTGAATGCAAACTATGTTCCTTGGTTGGATCTGGGCCAAGAAAAAAAAAGTAAAAGGGGAAAATTGAATGTGATTACTGAAATATATGAAATTAGATCATTTGATTGCATTTGTGTTAAACAGGGGGCTTATTGGCACCTCATTTTACAAGAAGCAAGATCAGAGAGAGCTTACTACAAGAGTTCATAGCTAGCTGGTGGCAGAACTGATTCCATGAGCCAGCTGCCTTACTTAGCCCTGCAAATTCAGCACTAGCTGTCAGGCTGGCCTCCTCCACACACTTGCTGGTTCTCAAGTCCAGGACTTTCTGGGTAGGATCCAGGATCCAGTTCTCAGCAGAAAGACCTGTTCTTCCAGTGTTGTTTTCATCTATCCTAGAAGCACCCTGGCTTATGTGGCAGCCCAGACAACAGCTTTGCCTTTTACCTGAAAATGAAGCAGCAGTGTTTATGTTCTTGAGGGTTGTAGACTTTCTGTGTTTCCTTTCACATGTTTTTTATTAAAAAAAAAAAAAAGTTTATAATATAAGCCAGCTAGGCTATCATTAGGAAAATAATAACTTTTGATAGGCTGTACTAGCATATCTCATATTCTCAAATGTACAGATGATCATTTTCAAATGTTAAGATGAAAGGAAAACAGAATTACTAACAATTGTTAATATCATTATTTATTGAAGGTTTAGTTTGGGCCAGACACTCTATTTCGTTTCATCGATTCTATGAGATATGCACTATAATACTGCTTCTTTTACTGATGAGAAAACCTAGAGTCAAAAAGGGAAAAAGACTAAAAAGACATAAAAACACTAATTCGAAAGGAAACCTATAATCTTATATTTATTGCAGCACTGTTTACAGTAGCCAAAATACAGAAACAACCCAAATGCCCCCAAATAGACAAATGGATAAAAAAAGTGTGGTATATTTACACAGTGGAATGTTACTCAGAAATCAAAAAAGATGAACATGACTTTTGTGGCAAATGGATGGAGTTTGAAGAGATTATGCCAACCAAAATAACTCAGAAGGAAAAAGATAAGTAGCGGATGGTCTCACTTATATATGGAATGTAGAGAAACTAAACAAAAGGTCAACAAAAAGTCAAACCTAGCAAGCTGACCAAAGATCTGAGGCATGCAGCAAGGGAGGGGATCAAGACAGGGAAGGGAAGAACACAGGGAATATGGTGATGGTTCATAGGTGCTATGGTGGCATGGAAAGTTTGGGGGCTACAACAATGTAAGAAAAAAATTAATTAAAAAAGGGACTTACCTCATGGTTGTTAAGCTCTTTTATTTTTTTTAATTTTTAAAAAAAGATTTATTTATTTATACATACAAGAGCTGGGGTACAGGCCAGAGTCTAGGGAGGTGAGAGGATTCATCAGAGACAGAGCGGGGAGCGGAACAGGCAGATGAAGGGAAATACACTGCCAAGGGCAGCAGTGGGAGAGGCAGGAGAGGTCTGCTGCGCCATGTGGGTCCCCACCCTGGCCGGTGGCAGGGATTGAACTTGTGCTGCAGCGGCTGTGGTTTGCTTCATGGTGCGTTGCTTAACCCACTGCGCCACCAGGGAGGCCCTAGAGCTCTTTTAGTGGTGGAGTCAGAACTTGAACTGGGGGCTCCTGACCCCAGAATCTGTGCCCTTGACCTGCTTTAGTTCTCCACTGTTCTCTGCTTTAAATAAAATCTGCACTGTCTTGTTGTGTTACCCTCTTTTGCTCTCTTGCTCTGAGTTCATGAAAGACAAGCTGTCTTCACTCTGATCATCAATAGAACGTTCATAATCCCCACCATGTGGTATCTCCTGAGATGTATTTTTAATTATGAGTCTTTTAATACAAAGGTCAGAGTTGGAAAAATCATTTCTTCTTATTTGTTTTGGTTTTTTTTCCCACCTATGGGCATAGGGCAATCTTTGTTAGAAAGTTTGAGTGAAACAATTTTGTGTTATTAGGTAATGAGAACATGAAGAAAATGTACTTTTTTTAAATGTAAAAATCTAATTTTGAACTCTAAAATTTGAGATTTTGAATGTTAAATTTTACAGATGATTTGTTGATTAAGGAAAAGCTGCTTATTTGGCTTTGAATCAAGCCGATTTCTTTATTTCAAGCAGTTTCTGTTCAGTGAGATCCCAGAGGGGCCTCTCCATACAGTGAAATCTGACTTCCCCTGGAATGAGGCCCGGAAGCTCTTCCTGACAGTCATTCATTAACACACCCATGAGCATTTCTGAACAGTAGTAGAAGGAAATCCCAGAGCCTTTTGGGAATAATTTCTAAAAGATACTAGAGAGGGAAGAATCTGAGACAGGTGAGATTTGGAGAAATGAAAGAGGTTCTGGAAATGTGAAAGAGAATGTAAAGGAAAAGAGAAGGAAGACCAGCAGGCTGCGGAGAGCAGTGTTTAAAGAAAAGTGAAGAGGGGCCTCCCTGGTGGCGCAGTGGGTTAAGCAACGCACTATGAAGCAAACCGCAGCCACTGCAGCACGAGTTTGATCCCTGCTGCTGGCCAGGGGGGGACCCACATGGCACAGCAGACCTCTCCTGCCTTGCCTGCTCCTCTCGGCAGTGTGTTTCGGTCTATCTGCCTGTTCTGCTCCCCACTCTGTCTGGTGATTCCTCTCACCTCCCTAGACTCTGGCTTGTACCCCAGCTCTTGTGTGCATAACTAAATAAAATAAAGAAAAGTGAAGAAAGGAGAAGATGTCAGAACAAGAGTTGGTGGGGAGGGCTCCCTGGTGGCCTAGGGGTTAAGTCTCAGCACTGTCACCTTCATACCTGAGTTTGATCCCTGTCCTCTTACCACCCACACCTCTGGCCTACACCCCAGTTCTTCTACACATAACTAAATAAGTCTAAAACAAAACAAAAATTCTTAAAAGAAAGATACCTTACAGAACAGCCCCTCGAGCTCAGTTCTTCAGGAACTGTTCATAATACTTGTGAGTGTAATCCTACTATCTGAGAAAGACAGCAAGACTGCAGAATTTGGGCAGAGTGGCAACAGACTGCTCCTTAAAACTGCTTTTTATGACACCTAATTGTTTTCATTTATTAGCAGGAAGTGGCATAAATATCTGAAAGTAATTTAATTTGTCTTAATTAAAAATTATATATTGTTACAAGAACTATAATATATAGTTTATTGTATAATAAACATATAAATATATGATTGATATAATAAATAGTACTATGCTTAGTGAAATAAGTCAGACAGACAAGTATTGTATGATTTCACTCCTATGTGATGCATAAACAAAGCCAAAAAATAAGCTAAAGTTAAAAAAAACCACAGACTTTAAGACCAAATTAGTGATTACTAGTAGGAACTTTGGAGAGGTGGTTAAACCTGGAAAAATGGGTCAATTGGGGTCTCTCTGGTGGTGCAGGGACTAGAGTCTCAGCGCTATCAAGCTATCACCAGTCACTGTAGCACCAGTTCGATCCCCAGTCAGGGAACATGGCACAACAGACCTCTCCTGTCTCACCCACTGCTCCCCTCAGCAGAGTACTTCAAGTCGATCTGCCTATTCTGCTCCCCACTCTGTCTCTAGTGAATCCTCTCAAACCCACATCTCTGGCCTACACTCCAGTTCTTGTATGCATCAACAAATAAAAATAAATATATATAAAAAGGAATACTAACCTAAAGTTAAAAAACAAAAAGAAAAGAAGAATGGGTCAGTTGTAGGATGAAGGATAGAACTGGACTTTCAGTGGCGAACTTAATGTGCAGATGTTGATTTCTAATGATGCAACACTGACACTCATGTTATAGTGCAGCGTTACTTCCATAAACATTAAAACAGCGATATATGGTGAGATGGTGATGGGGAATACATGGGGATTACAATTAATGGCAAGTATATGTAAATTTTAAAATATTTTAATAAAAAAAAAAACGATATATGTTTCACAGAGTGTGTAAGAGCGTCTTGAAACTCAGCAACAGTGGGAGTCACAGTGCTGAGCAGGATGAGTAAGGACCTCTCCTGCTCACAGTGGAGTGTTGCAATGACAAGGGGTGCTGCCCCAGCCCAGAACCCCACTGAAGGCGGACCCTCCTTCAGGTGCGTTCTTCCTCTGAGGGAGGTACTGGGACATGAGGAATTATGCTTCATCTGTTGTTCTAATTTAAGATGCTCTATTGCTTCCTTTTCTAAAAATGAAGCTGTGAGTACAGAATCAAGACTCAGAGACACAGGTGATGAGGAACTGGAGCTGGTGACCTCCCTCTAATGAGACTACATCACACATCCCCACTTGAGCTGAGCTTCTGTGAAAAAGACTGGCACACTGCGTGAAACTAACTTCGTGTGCAGAGGGAGCTTTAGAATGTACATCCCCGGGATAGTGATGGAACTGAGGTGAGGTAGGGAAAAGAGCTGCGGTAGTTGTGAAAATATCCCCTTGACTTTGGTCCCTTGTGGTCTACACACATTCCTACTTGAATCTACTAATTTCCTTCCTACCTGAAGCACCTGCTGTTCTTCAGTCTTCTGGGAGTGTGTGTAGTTGCCTCCTCCCACCTCCCTCACCCACACACCAATTTGAACAGTGTTGGCCCTGACCTGTGGGCATGAATAGAAAAAAGGAGATAAGCTAGGTAGGTGTGAGGTGTGTGGTGAGGGGGTATAGAGGGAAGGAGATGGGAGAAAGGACCTCTCTGAAATTACAAATAAAAAATTTAAACGTACTCTTATTTGTGATACTCCCTCACCCTGCACCCTTTGAGAGGTTTCCACTTTTGTCTTTGGATGGGTTGAGGAGATGATTCTGAGAGAGCTAAAACCTTTCTAACCTTGCACGTGCACTGTAAGCAAGGGGAGAGTCTTGCAGAATGTGAGTGACTATGACAGTACGGGGGCAACTCACAGAAGCACGTGTTCATTATGTATGACTGGCGAAATTATCTGTGTCCAGGGGACACGTTTCATTGTACATTAGCTTCTAACCGCTTCCTTCCTCCCTGTTTCTCTGCCCACTCTCTATCACTGTCCTTCTCAGTCTCCTTTGTCACACCTGTACACCCCTACACACCCCCAGCCCAGCTCTACCCTCAGTGTCTCCATCCATCTTCTCGGCCACAGCCAAGTCTCCCTTTCCGCTTTGCTCAGTCTCACTTTTGCTGTCCAGGAGTTGCGTTTGTTTCTCTCACTTGTCTCCTGTTCTTTCTAGTTCGCTTTCATTCCATCCGTGTCTCCCTATGTAACACCAGTCTTTTGAGTACCCTGCAGCTAGTGATAACCTTTTCTTGTTACATTCAAGTCCATAAGCAGCACTTGGTTTATTGATTGATTGGTTTTTATTTAAATTCTGCAGTGGAAAGTAAAGAGAATTTTTATAAGGTGAGAGCAGAGAGAAAATGGAAGCTCATGCAAAGGGAAAAGGGAAAGGGGCAGTTCAAGAGGGTGTGTGTGGGGGGGTGGTGACTTAGAGGGGAGAGTCAGAAGAAGTTGAGCCCAGGCTGATCTTATTTCCTTTCAAATAAAGTAGGTCAGAGATTCATGGCTGATGCCAGCTAAATCTGGATCATAAAGGGTGAAGTACCCAGTCAGGCTGGCACCTAACTCAGGCAAAAGCTTCAGGGAGAGAGATGAGTTGGGTTAAATAAACCCAAGAAGCTGACGTGGGTAGAATTTCTTCTGCCTGACCCACTAACTGCTGCGAATAGGACATTTTAGAAATAGTGTTTATTGAAATGCTTCAGTGGGGCATAGCCCCTGGAAGCAAGAACTTGGCTGTGAGGCCAGGCCTAGGGAGCGAGGCAGGCAGGGTGTGGACAGTCAGCTGATGGGGGAAGGAGGGAGTGCCGGTCAGGCAGGAGGGGGCAACAGCTGCTGATCAGGGCACTTCTGATTGCTGCGTTGGCTCGCTCCTCTTGCCCACTATAATTAATCCTCTCTCAATATGATTCTGGCTTCCTGAAGGGAAAATAGAACTTTGAAAACAAACAAGAAACAAAAAACAGCAGCGAGGCTTGGTTGCAATATGCATATATTTTAAGTCATAAAGCACTTAATCATGCCTTGAGGTCACAGCTGCTGGTCATTTTCAGAAGGTATCTAATCTGCTCTAGCCCTGGCAGGAGGGACTCTTCTAGTAAAACAAACAAAAACGGCAGGCAAGGAAAAAAACCGTCTACTAACCAAATTAGATATGTTCCTGTAAATTCTCCATTGACCCAATCACCCTCCTTCCTTCTGAGTCAAGGGAAACGCAGCCTCAGAATTTCCCTCCACTGCCTTTTACCTGACTCCCTTTCATCCCACCTTTGGCTTCTCTTCCTTAACAGACCACACAGAATCCGTGGACCAGAATAAATCAGTTGTTTTATTTCCCCCCAGAGGTTATAACCTCCCACTCCCCAGATGGCTCTGGTAGTTTTCTCGTTTGCTAGCTGAGAAGGATATCAAGAGACATCAACCTTGTGGTGTTGCTTGAAGAGGGAACACTCAATAACTATTACACTCGGTCCCTGATTTGCTTTCACAGTGCCCTTCTTCCTCCCTCCTCACCCCAGTGTGCTCCTCCAGCTTTCCACCTTCCCTCACCAACACCCTACTGGCCGCAAGTGTACTCCTTTGCCCATGTGGAGACGCTGTAAGGCACATGGGTGTTCAAGCCCACGGCATTCCCTGCTAGCACGAGAAAGCAGGGGCCTCCAGGAGTGTTTGCTCCCTATTTAATAAGATCAGTCCCATCACTGATCCTGAGGAGTCAGCTTTTGGTGTTACGGAGCTATCCTGTGGAAAGAGGAGAAATTGTCAGACATCACTTAAAGAGCCCTGTCCCTTGGACGCCTGGGAACTGCCGAGAGAAATTAATCTTCCAGCTATTTAAGGCAATTTCTTTTCCATCATCCTTTGTCAAGAAGACTGCACTGGGAAATGAATCTGATGGGAGTCCCTGAACTGGTACACTCCACTCAACAGCATCTCTCAGTGCTATGCAGCATCCATCATCCCACACAAGTGAGAACTTCACTGCAAAGCCAACTCCCGACCAGTGCCCAGCACTGAGAAACAACTGCACAAAGCGATAGCACTGGGCTGAGGCAATGCAGTTTCCCCTACCTCTGCTCTGAAAACCTACTACAGATTGATCTTCCATCGAGTCTCTTTTACCCAGAAACCAGTAAGACAGAGAAAGTGGGAAATGTTAGAAGAGAACCTGGAACTATAGGTTATGTATTTTCTCACCTAAACACAAAGACTCAGCCAGTGCAGAAAAGGTGTTTACGTTGCACAGCCCGAATACTGCTACACCAGACATAAGACAGGAACAGGGCGAGGGTAGCATTGCTTCAAGACCATCTCTTCCCTCCAAATTTTTTTTTTCACAAATGAAGAGGTTAGGGAGTCTTCTGCTCTCTGGGATCATGTAAAGGCATTCGCATCTTCTCCTTTCTTTCTACTCTCAAGGTGATTTCAAACCAGGGTAGTTGTTTCAAATTGTGTCCCTTGGGGTTCTAAGAAGTGCTGGGAAGTATATGTGTGGGGAAGGGGAGGAGTTGCCTTGGGAGGAGGCTGGAGTGAGAAACTCAGTGGCTGAGGCTCTGGACTCCTCCCTCAACTATCTTTTTTTTTTTTTTAAGGCTTATTTTATTATTTATGCATACAAGAACTGGGGTGTAGGCCAGAGGTGCAGGAGGTGAGAGGATTCACCAGAGACAGGGTGGGGAGTAGAGGAGGTGGATCTACTGAAACCCACTGCTGAGGGGAACAGCGGGCAAGACAGGAGAGCAGATCCCTCCACTTTAACTTGCTTTCTTTCAGGTATGGGGATTCCAAGAGTTCATTTTCCTTAAAAGGTTCTGATTTTTTAATTGCTCTGCAAATCCGTGTTCTGAAGAGGACGGCTGCCCTATGCCTCTTGTGCAGCTACCATTTGCCAGGGGCTCTGCTGGAGAGCTCCGTAGCATGACCCCTGCCCACTTCAAGCAGATCAAGCTCCAGGCCAGCAGCTCCCAACTCCAGGGACTCCTGAGGTACTTTCCAGTGAGATGAATCTCCTTAGGCATCTCCGTAGGCGAGAGAGTCATTTGTTTTCCAAACTCCCTTCTCCAATCTCACTAATTCCCAATTTCCCTGCATTTGACAAATGCAATTAACAAGCCTTGATCAGTTCCTGGCCCGACAGTGTCATCAATCAATACTGCAGGAGGCTGAGGGGGAAGGGAAGGTGCACAAAGGGAAGTTAGCTGCAGTAGAGGGCGAAGAAGCCTCACACCCCCGTTTTCTATGACCCACTCCTCCCAACCCCACAGCCTCAAAAATTGACACTGGGTGGTCACCCTCACTACCACTTTCATCCCTCTTGCTATATACAAGGCAGCATTTCCAATGCCCTCTCAGCACCCCACCTTTTATTTTTTTTAAGGCTTCTTCCATGCACTTCCTCTATGTGTCCCATCTCTTTAACAGAAGGCCTTGCCATCTGCTGCTTCCATAGCTTGGGAACCAACCTCCTCAGTGCTGGGTGTGATAAATCAGCCATCTCTCTGCTCTCAGCAGGGCCTCTTCCCTGCCCACACATTCCCGTGGTAATTTTGTGCTGCTTCCTGCCCAGGCTATAAACCCCCATCATACCCTTTTGTCCCCCAGACACACACACTGCAGGGCCAAAGGATGAAGATCACCAAGATCACAGTCACTGCTGCTTTCACGCTCACCTGTTTTTGTCCTCCCCCTTTCCAAGGTCCAAGTCTTCCCTTCCCAACTGGTTTAAGATTCAAGATTTACCCTTTTCACCTTACTGTTCCGCATGGAGCATCAGCCTCTCCCACCCACACCACAGGGTGAGCGCTTTTCCCGCCACAGCTCTGCTGGTACAGCCCTGTACATCTTTCCACCTCATCAACTTTTCATCTCTTTGCAAACAGAATTGGGGAATCTCTCCCTCCTCCCTGCCTCTGTCTCCTTCTCCTTTGTTATTTGCTTCAAGAGTGGGGACACTAATGTATTCACTAGCCAATGTCTTCACACCACTGTTTCCTGTAATTACAGTCACTTTCCTCCCACTGTCCAGGCTTATTTGACTGTGAAGTGCTTGGAGGAGGGACAGTATGGACAAAAGACACAACACAGGCTGCGATGGAGTAGTGTAATGTTAACATCCAAGAAAGTAAGATAAATGATCGCCCCTGCAGCAGCTCATCAACTAGTAACACACAGGGGTCAATGCACCAGAGCTTAAAAAAAAAATTATCGATATAAGGAGAGACCCCCTCCACTATGGGATGGGGTGCTGTGTCCATATTATCAACAACAGTTACCCCAAGAAATCCAAGTAGCCACATCCCCCCTCCTTCAGGGAGTAGATTCACTGTACTTGTCGTGCAGATCAGCGGCATTGTCACTGGAGACTCGGACCCAGCCATCCTCCCGGACATGGTAGAGGTTGACTGAACCTCCTGAGTAGGCATCTCTGTATGTGGCTTGATAGATGGCTCGACGTGCCAAATCATAGGCCTGTTCCACTTCCAGGTCGTAGGAATAACCCCGATCCATGACCCCATAAGCATACACAGAGCCAGAACCTACAGAGAAGGTGACCCCTGAGATCCGGTTTCCTTCACTGTCCACATAGTAGAGGCCTGGAAAGAGATTCAAGAGGTTAGCAGGAAAAAAACCGACCACCCCTTTTGGTATCTAGTTCATCTTCCAAGGCAACACTTCTTCATCCTTTCTGAAACCCAGAGAAGACCAACAGAAATACAAGAAAATACAACTTCTATAAAATCACTGGACAAAAAACCCCAAAGGTTTCAAATTAAATATTAAGATTCCAGGGTCCTACAACATATCCCCTCACAATTCACTTCACAGGAGCTGCTTGTCTGTCCTCTGCAGAATCAGAAAGCAAGTACAATTCAAATGACTATGGTTTTAAGCAAGAACTTCAGGTACTGTGAGAGATAATGTTTAAAATAATGCTAGTCCTCAGCGTTTAGACTATCTGGAGGACAAGACACACATTACACAACATGAAAATAAACCCCAGAGTTCCAAATGCACTGTCCCATATGGTAGCCACTGGCCAAGCGTGACTGAACATTTGAACGGAATCTAATATGCTAAATGCTAACATTCGAACCTATTGGATTGTGTAAAGCATTATTAAAACAATATTCCCATTTTAATTTTTCAGTGTGTCTTCATGAGATTTAGAATCAAATGCATGGTTCATATTGTATTTCTATTGGACAGTGTAGGTACAGACCAGGGGTTTTCCAGGCCAATCACCTATTTTTTATAAATAAAGTTTTACTAGAACACAGTACACCTATTGGTAAATATTTTTTTCTATGACTGCTTTTTTGCCAAAACAGCAAAGTAGTTGTGACAAAGACTATATGGCCTGGAAGCCTAAAATACTTGTTACTTGGATTTTCCTGAAAAATCGAACCCCTGATACAAAGGAGATTTTAATAAAACCTTTTCTCTAAAAAAGATTTTATCTTTATTTATTTATGCAAGCAAGAGCTGGGGTGTAGGACAGAAGTATGGGGGAGTGAGAGGATACACCAGAGACAGAGTGGGGTATAGAACAGGCAGACTGACTGAAACACACTGCTGAGGGGAGCAGCGGGTGAAGCAGGAGAGGTCTGCTATACCATGTGGGTCCCCTCCCTGGCCAGGGATTGAACACATGCTGCGGTGACTGCGGATAGCTTAATAGTGCTGAGACTTAACCCTTTTAAATTTTTTTTTTTTTAAAGATTTATTTATTTATGCTTACAAGCACTGGGGTACAGGCCAGAGGTGTAGGGGGGTGAGAGGATTCACCACAGAGAGCGGGG
>JAGFMF010011946.1:906765-943006 GCA_019455555.1 Galemys pyrenaicus | reverse complement strand
CGCTCTCTGTGGTGAATCCTCTCACCACCCCCCACACACACACCTCTGGCCTGTACCCCAGTGCTTGTATGCATAAATAAATAAATCTTTAAAAAAAAACAAAAAAAAAAAAACAAATGAAAACATGAAAGAAAAAGTGTTCTTCCAATCAGAGACTTGAAATCCTGACTCATCTTGACAATTCCCTTTCCTTTCTTCCACATCCAGTAAGTTGCTAAGTCCTATTTATTCTTCCATTACATTTCTCGCATTCTTTTTTCATTGCAACTGATACCACCTTAACTTCTCATCTCCTTACTCCTGAATTACTGAAATATTATCCTAATTGATTTTTCTGAGGCCAAACTACCTCTAGTTCATTCTGCAGCACATCAAATTAATTTTTAAAAATATTTATTTAGGGCCCTCCCTGGTGGCACAGTGGGTTGGGCAATGCACTGTGAAGCAAATCGCAGCCACTGCACCACGAGTTCGATCCCTGCTGCCGGCCAGGGAGGGGACCCGCATGGTGTGGCAGACCTGCGTGTTCTACTCCCCGCTCTCTGTGGTGAATCCTCTCACCCCCCCCACACCTCTGGACTGTACCCCAGTACTTGTATGCATAAATAAATCTTTAAAAAAATATATTTATTTATTTATGCATACAAGAGCAGAGTACAGGCCAGAGGTGTGGGGTGTGTGTGTGAGAGGATTCACCACAGACAGAGTGGGGAACAGAACAGGTAGACTGCCCGAAGCACACTGCTGAGGGGAGCAGTGGGTGAAACAGGAGAGATCTGCTGCGCCATGTGGTTTACCTCCCTGGCTGGGGATCGATCTTGTGCTGCAGTGGCTGCCGATGCTTCATAATGCAGTGCTTATCCCCTTGTGCCACCAGGGAGGCCCCCAGGTTAGTTTTCCTAAAACATCTTACTATTTCATGTTGTGTAAAGTTCAGCAACTCAAGATGGCATTCAAAGCCTTCCATAATTTGTTCCTAACTTACCTTATACTAGGTCTCTGCTCCCAGGTCCCCACTCATGAAAACCTCAGAAAGGAGGGGTACAAATGATATGTTGGTGGGAATGTAAATTGGCACAGAAAGCATTAAAACAATATGGAAGTGGGCCTCCCTGGTGGCGCAGTGGGTTAAGCAACGCACTGGGAAGCAAACGCAGCCACTGCAGCACGAGTTCGATCCCTGCCGCCCGCCAGGGAGGAGACCCACAGGCGCAGCAGACCTCGCCTGCCTCACCCGCTGCTCCCCTCAGCAGTGTGTTTCAGTCAGTCTGCCTGTTCTGCTCCCCGCTCTGTCTCTGGTGAATCCTCTCACCTCCCTGGACTCTGGCCTGTACCCCAACTCTTGTATGCATAAATAAATAAATCTTTAAAAAAAAACAATATGGAAGTTACTAAATTTTTTAAAAATAGAACTATCATAAGCTCCAGTAGTTGCTGGTCTGGATATTATCTGAAGGAAATGAAATCGCTCTCATGTAGAAATGTCTGCACTGCAATGTTCATAGCAGCGTTATTCACAGTAGTCATGATACGAAAACAACCTAACTGTCCATCACGAATAAAGAAAACGTGGTATATTTATACAGTGTAATACTATTCAGCTTTAAAAAAAAAACAAGAAACCCCTGACTTTTGGGATAATGTAGATACGCCTTGAGCACATTATGCTAAGAGAAATAAGCTGTAAATAAACCAGAAACAGACAGATGCTGTATTATCTCACTTATTTATGGAAACTAAAAAAAAGCTGAACTCTTTTTTTCCCCAAAGATTTATTTTTTTAGGGCCTCCCTGGTGGGGCAAGGGATTAAGCAGCGTACCATGAAGCATCTGCAACCACTGCAGCAGGAGTTCAATCCCCAGCTAGGGAGGTGACCCACATGGCTCAGCAGACCTCTCCTGCCTTGCCCACTTAAATAAATCTTTAAAAGCAACAAC
Source organism: Galemys pyrenaicus (assembly GCA_019455555.1). Taxonomy (NCBI): domain Eukaryota; kingdom Metazoa; phylum Chordata; class Mammalia; order Eulipotyphla; family Talpidae; genus Galemys; species Galemys pyrenaicus. The sequence continues at coordinate 941,068 of JAGFMF010011946.1, read as the reverse complement.
AACAGGGCCTTCCCTGGTGGTGCAGTGGGTTAAGCAACGCACTATGAAGCAAACCTCAGCCACTGCAGCACAAGTTTGATCCCTGCTGCCGGCTAGGGGGGGACGCCCACATGGTGCAGCAGACCTCTCCTGTTGTGCCCACTGCTCCCCTCAGCAGTGTACTTCTGTTGATCTGCCTGTTCTGCTCCCTGCTCTCTGTGGTGAATCCTCTCACCCCCCACACCTCTGGCCTGTACCCCAGTGCTTGTATGCATAAATAAAAATAAATCTTTAAAAAAAAAAAAGCAACAACAACAACGATTTATTTATGCATACAAGAGCTATGGTGTAGGCCAGAGGTATGGGGGTAGAGAATTCACCAGAGACAGAGTGGGGAACAGAACACTGCACCATGTGAGTCAGGTACCCGGCTGGGGATCGAACTTGTGCTGCAGCGGCTATGGATAGCTTCAGAGTGCAGTAGTGCTTAACTCCTTGAGCCACCAGGGAGGTCTCCAAAGCACAACTTTTAAAGGTGGCCAGGAGTTGGGGGGGGTGGAGAATGAGGAGATGTTGATCAAAGGGTACAAACTTGCAGTTATAATAGGAATAAGTTCTGGGTGACTGTAGTTTTATAGCCTAATTTATAGCCTGGTGACTGTGGTTAATGATACGATATTGTTGAAAGTTGCTAAGAGAGTAGATTTAAATGTTCTCACCATAACAGCAACAAAAATGGTAATTATGTGAGGTGAAGGATGTATTAACTAAGCAGATTGTGATAAACATTTTGCAATATATGCATGTATCAAATCTTCACATTGTATACCTAAACTTACACAGTTTATATATCAATTAATCTTTGCAAAGTTGAGGGTTGGGCATAGAAAAAAGATAAGTGGTGTAGTTTAGGGTTCGGAGAGGAGGTCAGTATAGATTGGGATGGGACTGGCTTTGCCAAGGAAGTCTGGGTTTATTTCTTTAACTACCACATGGGTTCCATTGTCCTTAAACCCACAGTCTTTCTTCTCTCAGCCCATACTTGGAAAGGATTTTCAGAATAGGTGGTACTTAAGCCAGTCTTTGAAGAATAAAATGCAAGTAGATGAAGGGAAAATGGGAAATGTGCTAGGAATAGCATGAAAAGAGGTTGTGGTGGACGGATTAGGGTCAGACCTTTGTGGGCCTTAAATGCCATCCTGAGGTGGAGAAGGTGTTTGGATTTGATTCTGCAGCCCTTCAAGTTTCCTTAAGAGGAGACACAGGCTTTGAATGGTACCTTAGGTAAACATGTCAGTGTGGAGGATAAGACAAGAGGGAAGATGGAGGGGGCATTAAGAGGCCACTCAAGTGTCCAGATCTGACTTGCTAATGGCCTGACCTAGGGAGGTGGTAATCCATCTAGATATAACGATCTAAGACTGTCCTTAGAAAGAGGAGATGTTCTTATCTCTTCAGTAAGAGTCCCATGTGGTCATACACAAAGAAAGGGAGAAGGGCTGGTTGGACCTTAGTGTGGCCTGTTTTCTCCACTCTTCTCTTGACATGCCGATGCTTGCCCTTTGTACTGTGAGTCCAAGAAACTATGAGGCCACAGCCCCATCATCATGATCTGCGAGGGGTCCAGCACTTTCCTTTGTGTGGCTCTGTTTCTTTGACTAAACCCAATGCCATGGCACCTCTGTGACCTGCTGAGTAGTTAAATATACTCCTGGTGGTGCTGGAAGTAGCTGCAACTTGTCACTCTGCCACAACCTACTTTGTTTTTCTGAAGGATCAGTTGCCAGGTTCTTCAACGCCACCCTCAGTCACTTTTGTTTGGTCCAAGACTGAGGCTCAACATTATGGCATCAAGGTCAATTGTTTCTCTTGCCCTGAAACCACAAGACGGCTTTTATGCCCTTGTGAATCTTAGGCAGAAGGGTGACCAGGAGAGAGCAGGCACCACAGCCTTTTCACCACATGCTCAGAACTTTAAGATGAGGGGAAGAGGCAATCCTGCCAGAGAACCATCAGGAACATCATCTTTGCAGATGAGTTCATGCTTATCTCCAAAGCAGAGGGAAAGAGAGCTTAAGGGTCTAGTTTACCCTCACCTTTGTGGCTCAGCCAACTGCCTTTCTGGAAAGAATTTGAGCCCCCCCTCCTCCAGCTAACAAAACTATTGCTCTTTTCTGTCCTCACCTCAGTTCACTTCTTTTCTACTTTGACCATGAGGTGAAAGTGAGAGCCCAGGATCGCAGTTCTGCTGAAGAGCAAACCCAACTTGGTGGGCCCACAGCCTGCTATTCTGCTGCAGCAGAGTGCTTGACTCACCTGCACCTCTTCTCAGCAGGGGGCTCTTTCAGGCCAGGGACAGAGCCTTATTTGTCTTCCCAGTGCTCCCCACAAAAACAGAAAAGGAACCCAGCCCTGCTCCTCTACTCACAACCCCTTTCCTTTGCAGTTACCCCAGCCCCCACCCACTCCAGGTGCTTGGAGGATGACAGACAGGAGACTCCTTGGTGACGCTCAGGTGTGTCACGGGTAGTGGCTTCCCAGGGCTGCAGTTTCCGCTGCCTTGTCCTCAGCTGTCCTCTGAGCAGGAGGGGCTGCTCTTCCAGCCAGTCCTACGGCCTGATTTGGGGTTAGGAAGAAGAGAAACCACAGATCACATGCCTTCCTCACAGGTTCTGGCTGCAGCCCAGCTTTTCCTTAGCGTCCCCTGTCCCCCAACCTCAGCCCCAAATTCCCTGACTCGAGTCCTCCAACCTTCATTCAGCCCAGGATGGCTCTGCAGGATGTATGCAAGTGGTGGGCCCGGGGCACCCAGGAACCAGCCCCTCATCTGCCTCCAGCTGGTGGCTGGGCTGTGCCCCGGGGTTGTGACCCTCAAACCTTCCTTCAGATCCACGGCCCTCAGCTGGCCCACGGCACCACCACCCTGGCCTTCCGCTTCCGAAATGGAGTCATTGCTGCGGCCGACACGCGCTCCTCCTGCGGCAGCTACGTGGCCTGTCCAGCCTCACGGAAGGTCATCCCGGTGCACCAGCACCTCCTGGGCACCACCTCGGGCACCTCCGCCGACTGCGCCACATGGTACAGGGTGCTCCAGCGGGAGCTGCGGCTGCGGGCGCTGAGGGAAGGTCAGCTGCCCAGTGTGGCCGGTGCTGCCAAACTCTTGTCAGCCATGATGTCCCGCTATCGGGGGCTGGATCTGTGTGTGGCCACTGCCCTGTGCGGCTGGGACCGCTCTGGCCCTGCCCTCTTCTACGTCTACAGCGACGGCACCTGCCTGCAGGGGGACATCTTCTCCGTGGGCTCCGGATCGCCCTACGCCTACGGCGTGCTGGACCGTGGCTACCGCTACGACATGACCACCCAGGAGGCCTATGCCCTGGCTCGCCGCGCTGTGGCCCACGCCACCCACCGAGATGCCTACTCGGGGGGCTCTGTAGACCTCTTCCACGTGCGGGAGAGTGGGTGGGAATACGTGTCCCGCAACGATGCCTGGGTGCTGTACTCGGAGCTGCAGAAGCTCCCGGAGCCAGAGAAGGAAGAAGAGGCCAGTGAAGCCGTTTCTGAGCCTGCCACCCCCCAAAAAGCTGGGGAAAGTGGGGACCTCACTGCTGGGGGCTCCAGGATGCCTGGAGAGACTGAGGTGCTGTAAGAAGCAACAGGACTTGGGTATTTAGACCAAGGAAGAGGATGGGGGTGGGGCAGCTGGGGCAGCAGCCTCCCAGCATTTGGTGCTGGCCCTTGTGACTTGACAGCTTTATTTGCTCCAGGTCTCCATCCCTTCCGCCTCCCAGAGCTATTGATGGGTCTGCCTGGCACGCTCCTATTGACGCCCAATAGATTGGTCCAGCCTCCTTATCGGCACCAAGTCTTTCTTTTCGCAGATGCTTACTGCATGGCTGGTGCACGCCAGACGCTGTGCGAGGTGCTAGACCCTCTTTTTTTTTTTAACCATCCTCTTCTGCTTTTCCCACCCCGTCCCCTCTCTCCTCTTCCCTCCTGTTAGAGCCCTCTCTCTCAGTTTCAGTCTTTTCACCCACTCACCTCCATGAGGGGGGAGTACCTGGGAGGGGAATGAGGTAGGGATGGAGCCTGGAGCGCCCAGGCTGGGAGGGGCAGGGGCAGTGTGGACACCACAGGTGGTGACCGGCTTTTCAGGTTCTCCTCTGCCACCTCCCCTCACCCCTGCCGAACTCTCATGAGTATTCCTTTACTGAATGTGATGCTCCTAGGAACTCTTTCAGGAAAAAATTATCCTCACTTTATAGAAGAGGAGGCAGGATAACGGGTTGTGCGACTTGCTCGAGGTGACACAGTAAATGGCAGAGATGAGGCTTGGAGCCGGGCCTTCCACTCCAGAGCTCTGCTCCTCCTGCCAGCTGCTCCTCCAGGCCCCCTTCCCTGCTTCTCTGCTTTCCCAGCAGGCAGAGACCTGCAGGCATCTGGGAGTGATGTGAGGGAAAGTTGCTGGGCCAAGGCCCTGCCTGGTGGCTGGAGATGAGTGAGCCCAGAGGGTCCAAGGGTTTAGAGGGCTGAGCCCAGGGAAGCCGCCCCCACCCAGCCCCAGCTGGCCCACTCTGCCAGACCCGGAGCCTACCGTGCTCTGGTCTTTCAGGACCTGTCACTGCTGCGGCCAGACTCCTCCTCCCCTCCCCTACCCTTTGCCTTCTTCTCAGCCTCTTCTTCCTGGAGCTCCTTCTGGGGAATGGAGGAGAGGGAGGTCGCTGTGCTGGTGGAAACTGTCAGGTTAGCGCATGCTCTCCAGCCCCTTCTTGCCCCCTTCGACCCCCCTTCAAGGCCTGACTGGGAGGTAGGCTGACACCAGGAGGCACACCGCCCGCCCCTTCCCTGGCAACTAGGGAAGAAAGCCGGGCTGACCTAAGACAGGAACTTACTCAACCTTCTTTCCCTCATCCCACCCCTACAGCCACCTTTCTTTCCCTGGACAGGCCTCCAGCCAAGTGCTGAGCCCACCCACGAACTAGCACCCCAGACTAAGAGTTCCTCCCGGGGCTGGCTAGCACCAGGTCTGTCCATCATGGAGGAGGGAGCATTGGTCAGGGAATGCCAGGAAGGAAATCAGTGTGGCTGGAGGGGAGGAAGGTGTAGAGGGAAGAAGGGAGCCCTTACTGCACCCGCTCCCATCACCTCCCTCCTTTCTCTCCCACAGTTGCCCCTCTTCACTTTCCGTTCTTCAGGATGAGACAATATACAGAGATGGGCCAGGGGTCTTGCTGACAGCCTGTTTCCCTTGGGTTTTTCATGGGTTGGAAGGCTCTCAGGAGGAATGAGGGGAGGCTGAGGGCAGTTGAAGGCTGCATCTCACTTCAGGCCCCAGCACTACCTAGCAGTGGCCCGTGAGTCAGCCCCTCCTTCCNCCCCCCCCCCCCCACTCCTGAAGCTGTGCTGCTGACGTCAGCCTGAGACCAAAGGGCAGAGGTCTTGCCTGCCCTTCCTAATCTGGAGGACCCTGTTCCTCTGTGGCCTGTTGGGTGCTGCCTCCTACAGTCTCCTGAGGACTTCCAGGACAGACAGGGGCCCTTGTACAGGCCTCCAGGCAGTCAGGGGTCCTGGTCCAGCCTTTCCGCAGTGTAAATAGATGTCAAATCTAACATGGGTGCCGGGGTCCTTGTTCTCCCGGCTGGCTGCCCTAATTAAGCAGGAAGCTGCGAGAAGGTATCTTTTTGTTGAAACAGCTTTCCCTATCGCCAGCGCCCCTATCAGGAGGGCAGGGTCACAAGGACTTATTCTGATCCTTCTGCTTGAGCCTCCAGGAGCCATGTGTGGAGGTGGGAAACCTGGGTGCTTACGAGGGCTTCCTGGGTGGGCCCTTCTCTGCTCAGGGGGTGGACTTTGGGTAAAGCCAGTTGCCCCCTCAGCTTCTACCCCAGCTGACTGGTTTTGCCCGTCTTCATCCCCTTTCCTGGTCTTCTCCCTCCTCCTCTGTGCTTCACGAAGAGTGAGCCCATGGACGGGGATAAATAAAGGTGGGGGCAGGCTGGCTTGCCCTCTCTGTTGTCCACCACCCACATCTGTTCCTAGTCTAGAACCCCTTTTCCTCTCTTCTGAGTATTTTAACTTCCGCCCCCCTTCTTGGTAGCTCCTGACCTTTGCATCTCCTTCCCACCATCCCCTATGGCCCATCCCCACATCTTCATTTCCTGGGATAGTTTGAGAATAATAGGGAGCCCAGAAAGCTGGTGGTGGGAGAGGGGAGGTACAAGTCAATATCTCTTTACTTCCTGAATGGAATCAACCCAGACCCTCTTCATGGAGGGACTTCAGTGGATTGTTCCCCAGGGAGAAAGAGCCACAGGGGATGGGCTGAGGTCTCTCCTCTGCCCTTTGGTATAGCGATGCTCTCTAGGGAAGCCTGAGTGGAGGGACAGAAGCAGGCTCTGCCTTTACAAAATAAAGTGTTTGTTTATTATGAAATTAGAGATGGAGGCCCCTCCCCTTCCTCCCTCTTTCCCCTTCCCCAGCTGCCTCCCCCTTATTCCCCCTCCCCTCCCCCTGGGGCTTGGGAAGCACACAAATCAATGCCCAGAGCTTCGGTGCCCAGGGCAGGCTGTCAGGTAGGCAGAGCTCCAGGGAGGCGGCCATGTGGGGGCTGGAGCTCTGGTCCTGGGAGGTGGACTGGCTCCCTCTCTTTGCTGGAGGCCATGGAGCCAGGATGAGGCCATGAGTGATGGATGGAACCATGCGGGCAGGTCTGTAAAGCCAGGAGAGTGGGTTAGAAGAGGTGAGTGGATCAAAGGGCGGGGGCTCCGGGCTCTCCCTGAGCCCTTCTGGCTAGAGGCACTGACCTGGGGCTGGACATCCCCTGCAGGAGGGTGGGCAGCAGTGGCTGGAAGTTCCTCTTGCTTTTGGAATGGATAACAGAGAAAACCAAAAAGCCAGTCACAGGGACCCAGAGAGAATGCGGGCAGATGTGGGCAGGAGACAGACACGGAGCATGAGCATAGGCCAGGAGGACAGCATGTGAGAGGTGAGGATCAGGGAGACAAAAACAGTCACAGAGAAAGTGGAATCACAGTGAGCGAAGGAGATGCAGGGTCCGGGCCACATAACCCAGACCTTGACGGAGAGGGGGCCACACAGATTCCTGGAGACACAGACGACTCGGGAGGAGAGGGCGGTAAGGAGGAGGTGGCCCTGGGGACTTGGGAGGAGGGACACGGGGACAGGAGGAGGCCTGGGGCCCCTGGGCTGCTGCCGCCTGCTTGGACCCCCGGGGCTCACTCAGAGGGCCTGTTCCGCGCCCCACTGCGGGGGGGCAGGGCCAGGGCCGGCTCTCAGGGAGCTGGGGGCTCCTTGGCCCCATACAGCTCGGCCAGGGTGCGGAAGAGGGGACCCCAGTCGTCCACGGGCTCGGCGGGGCCAGGGCCACCGCCGGCCTCGCTGCCGGAGCCCAGAGAGCTGAGGGAGCCGCACGAGGAGCCGCGGCCCTCGTAGCCGTACACCTGCACCGAGTCGTAGGGCGGCACGCTGGGGTCCTCATCCGCCTCGCGGAGCCGCAGCGCCAGCAGCTGGGCCACGTCGGCAGGGCCGTGCGGCCTGGGCTGGCGCGGCGCCCGGGCCCGGGGCAGTACGTCGCGGCGCGCAGGCGGGCCCGGGGCCGGTGGGGCCGCCCCGTCAGGGTTCTGCAGGGCGCTGATGTCAAAGGCCTCCGTGTCCTCTTCGCCACCACCCTCGTCATCGTAGGTGATGATGTTCTCACGGACGTCTTCCTCCTCCAGCACCATCAGGGCTTCCTGCTTCTGGCGCCGCAGGGCCACGAAGAGCACCACCAGGGCTGGGGAGAGGCCACCAGGCCGCTGAGCTGGCGCACCGGCAGCAGGGCGGCCTGGGACCCCTCTGAAGGGCACACAGGCTAGGCGACAGAGGAGGCAGTGCGGCCCACCCCCTCTGAATCTTGACTTCACCCCTTACCAGCTGTGTGACCATGGGAAGCGGCTTAACCTCTCCCAACCTCCTTGCCCTTTAGATTACTTGTGCGGACAATAGGGAAAACATTACCTCTTAGGGTTGATGAATGGATGAAATGAAATACCACAAGCAGTGTGACTCCTGCCACAAGGGGCTGAGAGTTGGGGCTCAGTGAATGCTTTTTTTCCCTTTTATGGCCGTGCCTGTCATTAGATTGGCAGGTCAGGGTTATGGAGTCAGAGCTTTTCTCTCAGGTGCATCAGGCAGTGGGAAAATCTAGGCTTTCTTTGAGCACGAGGGTAGATTTCTCTATGTTCAGGGTCCTGGTTCCTCTCCATACCCCGGGCAGTCTTGGACCCCACATCTGTGTCCCACTGTGATCTGACTCACCGAGCAGGGTGCCCACACAGGTGACAATGGCAAGCAGGGCCCCAGTGCTGAGCCCGGCAGGTGAGAGCTGCGCCTCTGGCCGGCAGGATGCCACGGAGCCGTCGGGCCGGCAGCGGCACACGCTGACAGTCACCGTGGCGGTGCTGCTCAGTGCTGGCTGCCCCCAGTCCCACAGCTCAATGGGCACCAGGTAGGGGGCCTGGCGAGGTGGAGCAGGGCGGGAGGGCAGCAGCAGGCTGGCAGAGCCATCTGTGGGAGGAGAGGAGAGAGGTTGCGGCACCTCCTGAGACACCTTCTCAGGGTCAACTGGCTCAAGCCATGGAGACAGCTTCCCATGAGGAAGGTTGGAAAAGAGCAAAGATATGCAGCTCCACATACACCTTCTGTTGGGTGGAAGCCCAACAGGTGGACAAGGGTCAGGCAGGCTCCGGCTAGGCTGGGGAGGCGATGAAGGGGAGGAGGAGGGAGGCAGGCACGGACATGGTAGTAGACACCACACACCTCGGTTGTCCCGCACGGTGAAGTTGGCATCAGGGCCCAGGGGACCTTGAAGGGAGACACGACTACTGTTGCCAACTTCATCTTTGTCCAGGGCCCGGATGACCTGAATCAGCTGGGAGGAAGAAGAAAGGCCTTGTATGGAGCGGGCTGCTGGAGGTCTGGAGCTCCCAACCCCTCTGCCTCAGCTGCTCACCTGGCCAGGGGCTGCAGAATCACACACAAAGGTGTCATAGGGCTCAGTCAGCTGGGGAGCATTGTCATTCTCATCCAGGGTCTGGATGGCCACTTGCACGCGGGAGGCCTGTGCAGAGCTGTCTGAAGCCAGAACACAAACACATACACCCCCAAGCACACACAACAGTTTTACATACAATACACAGGGTGCATGGACAGCACATTGCATGCACATGCAATCCATGAAATATGCATGCAACATGCAAGTAGCACACAATGTTATGAAATAAACAGAACAATAGCAACATTCAGGTAGCACCCAAGATATGTGCAATAAAAATACATTCAAGAGGGATGTAGCATCCAGGATACATATGTAATAGCCCACACACAGGGCACACACATTGTAAGTGAAAGTTAGAAGGTGCATATGGGTCATACGCAGACAGTAGCCATGAAAGACAGGAACACATTCATACCATATATGTGATGGACATTCAGCATTTAAAGCAAATGCAACATACATGAAGCAGTGAATGCAGTATATCCCCCCACCCCAGGGCAGAGAATGCATTTTTATGCACAGCACCAGTGGGACACCACACACACACACACACACACACACACACACACCCGCGCCCTGTCAGAGGTCTAGAAGGCTGTGGTGCAGCAATGAATATCACTTAGAGTTGACCTTGGGGAGGGAGGAGCTGCGTGATGCACTGCCTGGGCACCACAGCCAGATATAGGTCCTCTTTACCCATCCCTTCATCGGGTGGCTTCCCCCCATTACCCTGCCCTGCCCCTCACTGCCATTCCACCTAGGAGAGAACGGAAAACTTGTGTCCCTGTGCACCCTGGGTATGCCTCTTTTCTAGGCTGGGCCTTCCATTCATGTTTCCCCCAGGCATGGCAAGGGCGAGATGCTCTGGCGAAGGGGCAGAGGAGGCTGAGTGCAGTTAAAGGGTCTGGGGTACCCCAGACAGGACAGGACCGGTTGGGTTCCACTCCTTCACTGCAGCAAATGACCAGGACCTGTGAGTTAATATTGGGGTAGGGGTGGGGCAGCAGGATTTGCAGGCAGGCGAGGAGACAGGGAAACACATGCACACACATCACAGCTACGTACACACAGCCACAAACCACATACAGACAGGGGTATCCACGTGGATAGAGACACATGCACTGCCATGTACCACACATATGTAATCCCACCAAAAGGGCGGGATGCTGAGGGCGAGAACAGCTTGGACTCTGCAGTCTGACTCGGCCTGATGGCCCCACCACCTAATATCTGTGTGACCTGGGGCAGTTCCTTAACTTCTCTTTGCCTGAGTTCCCTATTTTAAAGTGGGAAAATAATCATCTCTCCCTCATAAATTTGTGGTGATGATTAAATGAACTCATTCATAACTGTTCAGAACAGTACCTGTTACACAATAAGTAATAAATTACTGTCCGCGAACATCCACATCCGTAATATATACAAACAGCGCCCTGTACCTATGCACGTCCTATCACACACACATACATGCATCAACACTAAAATATAATTCCACGCCATCAGGTATATACACGTGAGCAGTTATATACTCAGATGTGTATACATGTTTTTTCACTAATGTGGAATTACACATACACGCGAATACATACCCACACACTCACACACACGCAGAGCTCTGTGCAAACACCTATGGCCACAATGACAACATTCCACACACAGGACACAGCCTGTGGAGGAAAGGAGAGGACTCTCCCTGCCAGCATGGCCAGTGCAGTCCAGAGGCAGTGGAACGACACTGTGGTGACAGGTGACATTCAGGCCAAGCAGAGGGGCCAGCTCTGCGTGCTCGCCCTTCTCTCCTACCTAGAGGGCTCCCACTGGGCTTCCCTGGAGGGGCTGCCAGGACCTTCCCGCTCAGTCCCCAGAGAAGGTGCCCAGCCTTTTCCTGGCTCTCAGCTCTATCTGGAGCTCACAGGGCAGGGCAAAGGCCCTTCAGGGTACAGGTTGGGGTAAGGGGTGAGACCTGCTTGAGGTTTATTTCCAGGTTGGAGAAAGTCAAAGGGAGCAAATTTAAGGTCAGCGGAATGCTCAGGCAGATCCACTGTGTCCAGCACAGTCCAGCAATAGGAGGACTGTCTGGTGGTGACGATCCCGGCTGGGGACGAGTGGCTGTCCACTGGTGAGGGTGTGATGTAGTAACTGCCTTCCTAGCCCCTCCCAGTGGCCACCCGAATCCCTCAGGGGCAGTCCCTCTGTGGGAGGCTGATGCCTTCTCCCCGGCCTCTGGGTGGGTCCAGGACTCCTCACCGAGCTCTGTGGCCAGCACTGTGAGGTTGTGCCAGACACGAATCTCACGGTCCAGAGGCACCGCTGTGCGGATGCTGCCGTCCTCGGGCTCGATGGAGAAGCAGCGCTCTGGGTCCGAGTGGGGTAGGATGGAGTATCTGGGGCAGATGGAGCAGAGCTGGGAGCTGGTCTGGGGACAGAGTCAGAGCTGGCCACCACCCTCCACACCCCCTTCCACTGCCTTGCTGGGTCTCAGGTTCATGTGGGCAAAGCCTGCCTCGTGCACCCAGAACCACAGTTTATGTTAGGGCTTCCTTAAAAGACAACTATCCCAGGAAGTCGTCAACACTGGACCCCTGTCCTAAGGCTTAGGGGACTGAGTTCATTGAGAGGGGTGGGAGGGGAAGAGATCTGGAAGAGGTGGACTTCTGGGCTCTGTTCTGGGGACCCAGTGACCTGGGACCTAGTTCCACTGTGCCTCAGGCCAGCTGTATGACCTTGGGTAAATCATTTAACCTCTAACTACAAAATGGGCATGACAGCAGCACTTCCCTCACGGAGCCGGGACAGGAAAGCCAGGTGGGGCGGTGGGAAGGAAGGATTTGAATCCCAGCTTTGCCACTTACTGTGTGATGATGGGCAAGTTACTTAGCCTCTCAGGGCCTAGCCTCTAAAACAATTGGCGATGATCCTGCCAACTTCATGGGGCTGTTGTGAGAATTAAATGTTTTCAAGTGGGTAAAAGGTGAAGCGCTGAGGGAGGGATCAATCGTGACAGCAATCAATTGCACTCAGCAGAGGAGATTACATTTGCTCGCTTGGCCACTGGGAGGTGCCATGATTACCCACCCAGAGGGACAGGCGGGGAGTCTGGGAGTGGTGACCAGCAAGCCTGGGAGACAGCTCTGCCAGGAAGTAAGGTGACTTGTGATAAAGGGGGCATATCCTCAAGTGGGACTGGCCTGCCAAGGACGCCTTCCCCAAGGCCCAGCCCTGCCCTCGCCCACACCCCAGCTCACCTAATCGGACTGGCTGGGGAGTCTAGGTCAGCAGCGGAGACCTGGCCCACCAGGGTCCCAGGGGCCTTGTTCTCGGGCACTGCCAGGTGGTAAGCAGCCTGAGTGAAGGCAGGTGGCTCGGGGGCATCCTGCACAGTCACACGCACCGAGGCCACGTCCTTGAAGGGCCCTCGCCGCAGGTAGGCCGGGTCGATGAGTGTATTGGTGGCCTCCACACGGAAGGAGTAGGAACGGCGGGTCTCGAAGTCTAGGGGCTATGGTGAGGGGAGATGGAGTGACTGAGGTGTGTGGAAACCAGGGCAGGCCCAGGCTTAGGGAAGATGGAGTCCCTGCCCCATGGGCATCCAGTGCTCAGCCCTCTTGAGAGGAGAGGAGACACCAGAGGCTAGGGTGGAGGCAGATCCCTCCGTTGGTAACTTTAGGCTGGCCTCAGCTGTCACAGACCTGCCGTATGATGAGTCTCAAGTCAGTCACCACCCCCTATCTGGGCCCTGCACCTTCCTAGGAAAGGAGATGGCCATGGCCTCTAAGCTCAAATACATGGGCCCTGAGTCTGTGTCGAGGAGATCAGTCAGAAATGTGTCCCACAGGGCAGGGGCAGGAGCGAGGGAGTCTGCGGTGGAGGCTAACCTTGCGGACAGTGAGCAGCCCGTCTCGACCCTGGGAGTCTGTGTTGATGCTGAAGGTCTCGGAGCCCTCCCCATCAAGGATGCTGTATGCCATGAGGGCGTTGTCCCCCAGGTCTGGGTCCTGGGCCCTCAGTCGGCCCACCAGGGTGCCCGGCCCAGCCGTCTCCACCACGGAGAACTGGTACAGGCCTTGGGGGTGGACAGAGGGAGACATTCTTAGCGAGGTCCACTGTGCTCCCTCCTACCCCAGTGCTTCCTTCTCCCAGGGACGGGCTTGGGGAGGCATGGGGAGGGAAGGCTTCTCTAGAAGGTGTCAGGGTGGGGTGACCAAAGGATAGCTGGGACAGCAGCACTGGCCCCTTACTCTGAGGGAACTTGGGGGGGTTGTCATTGACATCGCTGAGGGTGACGGTCACTGTCGTGCTGCCCGACAGCCCCCCCATGTGGCCGCCCATGTCCTTGGCCTGAATCACCACCAAGAACTCCTCCTGAGTCTCCCGGTCCATGTTGGGGATGGCAGTTCGCACCACTCCTGGGGAGAGACGCCAGGTCAGTCAGGGGTGTTTGTTCCCATGGCTGCCCCACCAGAAATCTGCTCCTTCCTCACCAGTCTGGGGGTCCACAGAAAAGAAAGGCAGGCCATCCAGCACAGTGTACACCAGCTTGGCGCTGTTCCCATAGCTGGGGTCATCGGCGTCGTGAGCGGTCACCTGGATCACTGATGTCCCTGGGGGCGGGGAGAATCCAAGCACCCCCATCAGCAGGGTAGGGCCAGGTGGGGAAGAACAGCAGATGAAGGGTTTCCAAACATGAACAGGGCTGAAGAGAAGAGGTGGGTTCTGGGGCAGAAAGCAATGGGGGAAGGACAGGTGAGGACACTCCAGAGGTGGCATCTGGGACATTCAGAGCTGGAGTACTCACCGACATTGGACATCTCGGGCACTGTGGCATGGTAGGGCCCAAGGGGAAAGATGGGTGGGTTGTCGTTGATGTCTTGTACTTTGATAATGAATTCTGATGGGGGCTCCAGGGGACGGTTGGAGGCTCGGTCCACAGCTTGGGCCAGTAGCACATACTGTGCCTTCTCCTCCCGGTCCAGGCTCTTGGTGACATGGATATTGCCTGTGGCTTCATCAATCACAAATACGGTGCCTGCCCCCTCCCCGGTCAGCAGGTATTTGGTGCGCCCCTCGCCCCGGTCCACATCCGAGTGCAGCTGTAGGGGCCAGGGGAAAATGGCAGAGGGTTCCAAGCACAGAGACAGAAGGTTAAGCGTCTAAGTCTAGGATTGGGTGGAGTGCTGGGAGTCCTGAGGGACCAAGGTCATTGCAGAAGTGATGAAGTTGTAGGTCAGGGCCTAAGGGCCTGGAGTCAGGGTAGACATGGGTGAGCTTGAGTTACCTTGCCAATAAGGACGGGTTCTGGACCGGCATATTCCTCAATGACGAAGAACTGGTTCCACACCCAGCTCCTGCGGGTTCGCAGCAGTGCTGGTCCTGGGGTCCCCCGGGACCCTGCCCAGGCCCGGGCTGGGGCTGCCAGGTGCTCCATGCAGCCCCAGCCACCCAGCCAAGCCAAGAGGAGCCTCACCAGGCCCCACATGTTTGGGCTCCAGCCAGGGACCTGTTCACTGCCCCTGGTTGTTGAGGCATGAGATGGCTGGGGCAGAGGGGCAGAGGCATCCGGGCTACCCCATGGAATCCATGCCTGTAAGACAAGTAGTTGTTCAGGGTCCAGGAAACCCTCAATCCTCCTCTCGCCACCAAAGTTAGGTGCTAAAGAACAGCCCTCCAAGGAAGCAGACACCCCACTGCCCAGAACCCAGACTAAGAAAGGGAGCAGACAGTCTGATCCTTCCCTCCACCCAACTCTGCCTGTATTCACCTCCAGTCCTCCAGGCTGATAAATCTCCAACCAGTCAACTCTGAGAAGCTGGGGAAGAAAAGAGGAGAGAGGATTTAGAACCCCATATCTGGTCCCCATCTTTCCAAGTTGGGTTTGCTGTGAGGGAGCTGGAGGAGGAGGAGCTACCAGGGAGCGGGTTTAACACACAGTAGGCGGGGTTCGTGGAGGTGTGGCCTCAAGGTATCCTGGGTCAGGCAGAGAGGTGACAAGGAGCGCAGCCTTGACCAGGTGGAGAGCCTGAGTAGTTCCTCCACTGGGGAGTCCCACCTCCCCTGAACCTGACCCCAGTCTACTCTGTCGGCTGAAGTCCTTGAAGGGGGACCGGCAGAGCCATGGGTCAGTGCTGCAGGAATTGGGGAGAGTCGGGGCCAGGCCCAGGAGACCAGAGAAAGCTAGCAGAGGTAGACCCAGAGGCTGGAGACAGCATGACTGAGGGTGAGACCAAGACTCAGGGACTGTCCGACAGAGACAGAATAGCTGCAAGAGACAGAAGACAAGAGATGAAAGGAAGCAGCCTGGATGTCTGAAAGGCAGAGGATAGAGGTACTAGACTTGGGGAAGGGCAGGAGGGGGCAGAGGGGCTCTCAGGTTGTGTGATGGGCAGGCAGGGGCAGCCCTCAGCTGCCGGCGTGATCAGGCCACTGCAACTTCATTCTGGGGGAAGGAGCAGCCAGGAAGGGCTGCAGGCAGGGAGCTAGAGAGGACCCTTCCCACTGCCATCTCCTCCTTCTGTTGGGTGTGGGGGACTCAGGTAGCTGTGGCCACCGCTCCTCCTCTCCCAGAGCACACACCTGACAGCCCTTTCCCTCCCAAGGGAAGCCAAGGACCAGCGAGGGAGGCGGGACGAAGAAAGATGGCAAGGGAGAGAGGAGTGGAAAACAGGATAGTGGAAGGGAAGAGAAGAGGAGAGGAAAGAACAGGGGCAGGAAAGGAGAGCGGGAAAAGGAAGAGACAGTAAAGCAAAGAAAGGTAGAGGAAGAAAAGGGCCAAGAGGAAGAGGAGATGGAAAAAGAGCAAGAGGGAGAGAGGAGAGCTGGGGAGATAGAGGGAAGGGACAGAGGAAGCAAACGGGAGAAGGCAGGGGGAAAGGAATCGGGCGGGAGGAAAATGGGCAAGAGGAAGAGGTGTGAGGGAAGAAGGGCAAGAGGTAGAGCGCGGGAGAAGGGAGCCAGCACGGGAGAAGGAAGCCGGCAGTGGGCTCCCAGTCGCGAAGCGCACCACTCTGAAGACACCCGCAGGCTGCGGGCCCCCTGCTGCCCCTCCATGGATTGCTGCCGGGGTTCCCAGGCGGAAGCCCTTACCTGGTTGTGCCGAGGGGCCCAGCAAGGCGCAGAGCGCCCCCGCCCGCCCCTGTCGCCGAGTCCCGGGGCGCAGCCGGGAGCCGATAGGAGCGGGCGCCGCGGCTCCGCTGCAGGTCTGAGCGGCCCCGGCGAGAACAAGGGAGCGAGACGGAGGGGGCGGGGGGAAGGAGGCTCCGCCTGCGGAGGAACGAGGCGGCTCCGCGCCGCGCGGGAGAGGAGAGCCCAGCCTCCGACCCTCCCCGGCCAGCCCCGGCCCGCGCGGCGGGGGCGGGGGCGGCGCCTGGCGCCCGCCCCCTCGGCGCTGCCGAGCGGCCGGGCGCATACAGATGCGGCGCCCCTCCAGGGCTGGGCCCGCAGCGCCCGGTGGGGCACTCGGGCGGAGGACGTCCAGGCCACGGTGTCAGGCCACTTCGGAAGAGCAGGTGGGGAGGGTACACCCGGGAACGCGAAGCGGCCATCACACCCCCAGCAGCAGGGCGAAGGGCAGCGCACGGTGAGGCGGGGAATTAGGAGCCCACTGCAGAGAGGCCCGACTCTGTTCCCAGATCAGCCTTTGGGGCTCTTGTGGGCTGCAGCCTCAGGGAGGGGGGCATTTAGGGAGCCTGTGTAGGGCAGGGCAGTGGACCAGCTGGGTGCACTTACGGACGGCAGCGGGATTCAGGTAACAGGTCGGGGACGCGAGGCATGACATGGGCGGGAGAGGAAAGATCTGGGCAGTGGAGCCGTTTGGAGCAGCTCTTTTACAGGAGCTTACTGAGCGAGCGGCTGCCGCCCCCTGGTGGTAGCTGTGGAAACACCTTGAAGAAGGTGGCAAGGTGCCTTTTTTGCGCGGGACAAGGGGCCCCAAAGGGACCCTCACCTGGGGCGGAGGGGTCTTTCCCTCACTCCCCACAAAAAGAGCCACAGTGCGATCTGGTTAGAGCCAAGGCTGCAAGAGGTGGCAAGGTTCCTGGCAGCAGCAACCTGCTAAATGAAACCGTCCTGAATCCTACAGTCATCACTTCAGTTGACTTGGCTCTCACCCAGGCCCTGCTAAAGGAAAGCCACTCACACACTAGTTAAAACTAAGTCAGATTTTTATTATTTTCCATAGACCACATCATTTAATAATAAAAAAAATAAAAATAAAAATTGAACAAAAGGAAAGGTGGATATAAAGTGGAACCGGTGGCCAAGAGGCAAAGACTGCAGGACAGAAGAGACTGGGAACTGCAGGGGCCCCGGGACTCAGGAGGAGATGCTGATTCAGCTCATAGGTGACCCAGTCCTGGCCCCGGCTGTTCCCAAGAGGAGGCTGTGAGTACCCAAGGGAGGTGGTGAGCAGGATGGAGGAAAAATGAAAACTCCTGGGCTGTTCCACACCTCTGGGCCAATCACCTTACCTCCCTAACCTAGCTCTTCCCTCAGACTTAGCAACGGGAAATGAGAGACAAGAGAGGGCCAAGTCCCAAGAGATAGGTTATGGGGATTGGGAGAAAGATGGCCACTGTTGCATTTGGTATGTGGGGACAGGTGGCAGCCATACTTCAGCACTGGGCAAATGGTGTGAAAGACCCTTGGTTTCAGGGTGGTGGTGATTGTACCTATCCCTCTGTGGCCTTGAACCCCTGGGGCTGGGTGGCTGATGCCTGCAGCTCTCCCTAGTGTTTTCCCAGCTAGCGGCGCCCACCCCGATCCCGAACAGGTGTGCTCCGACTCCGGCTTCTGCTGTGGCGCTTGGTATCTCTACGGTCCCTCTCCCGGCCTCGTTCCCGGTCCCTTTCCCTCTCCCTCTCCCGATCTCGATCCCCCCTGTCACGCTCCCTATCCCTCTCTCTTTCCCTGTCCCTCTCTCGGCTGTGCTCTCTCCGCTTCTCCCGTTCCAGCTGTCGGTTCCGTTCCCGCTCTGCTTCCTTCTCTCGCTCCTTCTGCTCCTCCTCTTCTTGTTCCTTTCGTCGTTTCTCCCGCTCCTTGGCCCGCTCAGCCCGTTCTGCCTCCTTCTGAACAATCTGTAGCAGGCAGTAAAGGCAGCGAATAGACCTGTTAACCCTGCTTGCTTACAGCAGCCCCACTTCATCTATCTGTAGCTGGACCCCGAATGCCTAGCTTCTGGTCAGGGTCAAATTTGCTGCTGAGCAGAAAAGAAAGGGCCAGCAACTACATGTGTCCCTCAAGAGCCCAGTCCCCACAAGCTTTCAACTTTTATACCCACAACGGGTTAGCAGCACAATCCAAGCCGCCTTCTCGTTCTTCCCTAGCCACCTAAGATATGGGTACATTGCCTTTCTCTTTAATGAGTAGTGTATGTCTAGAGGCTCAAAACTTTAGAAATTAAAAAGCAGAGCAATAGGACAAGTTTGTCGCTCACTAAAATTAATTTCTAAGGAGAATGGTTGGCATAGCCGGCTTCCTAAGAGACACACATCAACTGGTTCCTTAGAATTGCCTCTTTCTGGAATGCTTAGTCTCTTCCCTTTTCAATAGAAGCTCACACCAGAGTCTACTCACTGATGGACCCCAACCTCAGGTGCAACAAGGAGTCTACTCACCTGGCTGTCAGTCAGTGGGAGCCAGTAGATGCAGGGAGCTGCCTTGGTTTTACGGAAAAGGTCATCCAGCAGCTTGGCAGGTGGTTCCTCCTGAGCTTTCTCTGAGGTAGGAAAAGTTGTCAGACTTGTTGTCTCTGACCCTGTGTCCCATCCCGGTTGGGTCCCTTTCCCACCTATTAGCGGTATGTGTGCCCACAGCTAAGTACCTTTCTTCTCACTCTTCTTTTCTTTAGACTTCGCACGTTCCTTGCGGCGGCGGTCACGGGACCGTGATCGGGAGCGGGGCCCTTCTCGAACTTTGTCCCGATCCCATTCACGCTCTGATCGAGTTCGCTCCCGCCGCTCCATTTCCCGTTCCCGCTCTGCCCACTGTTCCCGCACCGCCCGCTCCTGTTCCCGCTGCTCTGCCCGGGGGTGCTGTGGTGGCTGGGCTGGGGGTGGGGGTGGGGGGTGCAAGGGCCGTGGTACCCCCTGCTCCTCTGTCTTAGTTTCAGAGGGACGGTCCACCAAGAGGCCCCGGTGATAATCCAGCTGTGGGTAGAGGAGGGACAAGGACAGTCAGGATGGAGATGACATCACTCTCACTTAAGGAGCCCAGGTACCAGGGTATAAAGACTTTGTGGAGTCCCATGGGAGGAAAGAGGGGAGAGGACTCTGACTGACTCCAGGTTTGGCCAGGATCTCAGCTGGAATCTAGCAGATAATGGCCTCCCCTGCTTCTTCCCTCCCCTCCTTTTCCTAGGTTTCTTACCTCATCTTGCTCAGCATAGTCAGCACAAAGGAATTTGGGATTGGACTGGGGCCATTTGACCCCATGCAGAGCTGTGCGGGTGGCAACAGCTTCCTCTACTGTTGAGTACTGGTGGAGGAAAGGAGGCAGCAAAGGTCAGAATAGGCCTTCAGTTCCTCCCACTGTCTCACAGTGATCACAAAAGGAAATATATGCCACAATCTAGATAATCAGCTTCTCACCGTTACAAAGCAGTGAGATTTGATCTTGTCAATCCAGAAGGCCTCTTCCACCAGAGTTCCTGTACGTCCCAACAACTCCTTCAGTTGGCCTAAAGTGAAGGGACGAACCTGCCAGTGAAAACAGGAGTTTCAGGATCTTGAAGGTGGAAAAAACAATTCTTGTATGACAAGAATTCTCAAGCTGTGGCCACAGAGCCTACTACAAGGTTTGGGTTAGGAGAGAGTGGCCAGGAACCCTCTACTAGGAATGTGACAAGTGTAATAATACTGACTGAGGCACTATGTACCCTATAAACCAGGCCTTCCACAAACCCTCATGACAACCCTGCGGAGTGATAATCTCCTCCCCCTCCCCAACACTGAGACTGTAGCACTTAAGCAACCACAAATAAGAGGCAATAAGTGGTGGCTGTGTTCTAATAGAACTTTGTTTATTATAGGCAAAAGGCTGGATTTTATAGCCTGTTGACCCCTAAAAGGGCCAACTAACGCAATACACTGCCCAGATGAGAAAGGTTGCGACGTTAAGTCACTTCCTTAATGAGGCAATGAGTAACTAGCAGATCTTGGCGTTGATTCTCAGACGCGTGAGTCCAAACTCAAAACTTCTAAACATCAAATGAGACTAGACCATGGGCAAGAATGACTTACCAAATTGGAGATATGGACGATGTTACTGATCTTGCCCCGGGGTGGGGAGGGCACCTGAGCAGTTCGGACTGGGTCATCAATTGTAATGGAAACTCCAGACTTCTGCTGGCTAATGGATCGTCTGGTTAAGGTGTCTCCTAAAGTCACTGTATCAGATAAAGCACCCAAGTGGTTTTTCGGTAGGAAGTACTGTCCTGTGGTAGACTCACCTCTAGTGACTTTTACTCCCCACCCAGTAGTCACTCTTCCATCTAGAGTGCAAGAGCACAGTCTAGGCTGACCTTTTCATTATGGAGATTCAAAAATTACAGATTGTAACTCAGCTTTTAAAGGAGCTTAGTAAGTGGGAAGGGGAGATAAGACAGAAATGAGAAACACTGTAATACAAGGCCAAAAACATTAAGCACTTCAAAGAGATCCAAATAAAGTGCTCTAGGAAGGAGTTCAGGCAGCCGCACTCAGATTCACTCATCACGCACCACCCACCTTTCTTTATTTCATGCTCCACAGGAGGGGGCAAGGCCACCTCTACAGAAACCTGGGGTGGATTTGGGGGTTCTGCTTCAGGTTCTTTCTCTTCTTCTTCTTCTTCCCTTTGCCCATTCTCCTGGCCCTCTGCAGGCACTACCTGTAAGGTATCAGATAATGGAGGGATTCTTGAACACCCAAACTGGCACACCCTCTTCTGCCTCTGATTTCTTAGTAAGGTGTTAAGAGTCAACACAAGAT
Source organism: Galemys pyrenaicus (assembly GCA_019455555.1). NCBI lineage: Eukaryota > Metazoa > Chordata > Mammalia > Eulipotyphla > Talpidae > Galemys > Galemys pyrenaicus. The sequence goes on along the minus strand of JAGFMF010011946.1, from coordinate 920,074 downwards.
GTTGTGTTGGGTGGGGGGGGAGGGGGGGAGGAAAGGGATGATTTCACCATTAAGTTCACTTCACCAGATCTTGAGACTGTTAATGCATCGATTCTGACAAGACAGTAAATATTTTAGCATTAAAAAAATTCTTTTAAGATTTATTTATGAATACAAGAACTGATTCACCAGGGAGAGTGGGGGGCAGAACAGGTGGACTGACTGAAATACACTGCTGAGGGGAGCAGCAGGCCAAGACAGGAGAGGTCTGCCATGCCACGTGGGCCACCTCCTTAGTTGGGGATTGAACTGGTGCTGCAGTGGCCGTGGACAGCTTCACAGTGCTGCACCTTAACCCCCTGGGCAACCTTTTTTAGCATTTTTAAGGCACACTTTTTTTGCTGCAATGATTCAACTCTGACATTGTAGTATTTAAGCAGCTACAAATAAGTGTAAATGAGTGGTGGTGGTGTTCTAACAAAACTTACTTTATTATGAGTAACAGGCTGGGTCTCATAGTCTGTTGTCCCTAGAAAGGGCCAATTAATGCAATGCACTGCCCAGATGGCAGCTTTCTCTTCTATGACTCCACTTTAGCTCCTTAGTTGCTTGCTCTGCTTCCACTGCCCCATCTCTTGACATTGGGGTGGCAGGAGTCTTACCTGAGTGACAGTCCGGCATATTTTCAGCCCTTTGTCATGGGTCCCATCGTCACCATTACGTTCTGTCTCATCCTCAGAGATTCGGGAGTCATCAGCATGAAGATCCACAACGGCCTCCTGCCCCGCCAGGGGTTTGATGTCGGGGATGAGGCTCTGGGACACAGATACCCCCCACCCCGTTACACTGGGCCCATGTCTACTCCTGCCTCAATGTGTCTCATCCTCCCTTCCCCGGCTCCTCCCACCTCACCTTGAGTGATTCAGTGGTGATACTGATGGAGGGTTTCTTCTGTGTGGTGGCTGTGCTGGCTCCCCAACGCCGTTTCCGACCAGGTTGGCCCCCCTCGGTGTCACTGTTTCCAGCTGGCACCCCCTTGGTAGCTGCTGCCCCCAAAAAACAGAACCCAAGAGTTAGATGGTCTCAGACCTCTGCTGGCTATCAACATCCACAGATAACCTTCAAATGTAACTAAGTGAAAGTTAACTTAAAGGAACTGTATTTGGGGACTGAGGAGACCATGGCTTCAGAGTGAATAGAAGGACTGGAGCCACTTCCCAACGGGAGACTGTGATGCCTACATCTGAGTTTAAAGTTAATTTAAGATCATGATGTGATCTGGTTAATTTTAGGTTACAGGTTGATAGTGAAATTATAAAGATCTACCACACTTCTATGAATCAACAATGGGAAAATGTCACAAATGTTGCTGTTTGTGGACTGGGGCTCTCTCATTTCCGTAACACTTGAAAAATAAAGCACTACCTGGCAAGGAGTCTTACAAACCCACGCCTGGTTCTGAGGGTTCAAAGCTCTGAAGAATAAATCCATGTAGGATCACACAGAAAGTGGTATGTGACACCTCACACAATGTATTATATTAGAAGAAATGTGACTGTCATTAAAAATGACAGGGACTGTCTAAAGTTTTGAATTACAAAATTAAACCCTTCAGATACCGAGAGGAGGGTGACAGGATGACCCAAGAATGCCACTGAGAGAATGGAAATTACTTCTCCATTAACTCTGATATTTATGGTACTCCTGACCTTTATCAGGGATATGGGGCTAGACTTACAGACAACGGAGATCTTCCTCTTGAATGATTTGGGCATCGAGCTCTGTATAGAGAAGAAAAGGGGGGGGGGGGAAAAAGAGAAAGAGACACACCCCACAGAGAGGGGGGTAGGAGGTTAGATGGGGCGGTCTTAGCATAGACTCCAAAGACACAGAGAGAGAAAGAGAGGGAGAGAGGGAGAGAGAGAGAGAGCAAGAGAGAGAGAGAGAGAGAGACACAGACAGACAGACCAAAACAGAAGCGGCAAACGGCAAAAACGAAGCAGAATCAATGCAAGTTAGAGAAAAAAATAAAACCAAACATCACAGCAGAGAAAAGTCATCTAGTCCATACCACACCTGTGTATTAGCTTAACCAGAAATAAGACGGAAGAGGAATTCAGAAGCCTCCCAGCCCTTTAAAGGTGTTGGTCATGCCCTCTTCCACTGTCTATGGGTTGGGAGGAGGCCAAGTCCAACAAAGCCAGGCCCAGAACAAGGTCATCTAGGCCCCCTAGGTCTTCCTTGCTAACTTGAGGAAAACACAAGGTAACATAGAAAACCAACTTTGGGGTGCCAACTGCAACAAAGTAGTAACATTTTTTCCTCTTCTCAATGTCCAGTGTGATATCTACTGACAATGGCTTTGAGCTGCTTGGACAGCGGACTGTCAAGATTGCCCAAACCCCTATCACATGTGGAGAAGGGAAGCAATCAGATCTCACTGGAAATGAGCTAAGTGCCCGCACAAAGGACTTAAAGGTGTCTTTGGTTAAAGGTTCTTTATGAAGGGCACACTGTACCTAGGGAGAGCCTCAGACTTTCCCACCATGTACAGACCTTTAACAAGCCTTACTTTCCCCTCTCCAACCAGGGCTTAAGCCTTAGAGGCTCTGCCAAGGACCAGATACTTCCAAACTTGCTTTGGAGTAGATTTCTGCCCCAAATATTCAGTGGGATAAGACTATAGACAGAGCAAAAAGAGGGTGAGAGGGAGAAAAGGGGAACAGACATTTTAAGATTTAAGTGCTTATTTCTGGAAAAACTAAGACCTACTACCCTTCTAAGGGTAGGGCAGGACCCTCTTGATGAAATCCCTCCTTCCCATCCACCCCCCAGCCCTGTTTGTGTCGTCTAACCAAGTCTCCTTGGTCTTGTTAAGGGCCAGCCTGACATCTAACAGGGCTGCTCTTGATGGGTAAGTTAGTGAGAAAAAAAAAAGGTCTTAATTAAAACAGGAAAAACATGAACCAAATAAATAAATCCAATAAAGAAATCAGAAAAAGATAAAGAAAAAAACTAAAATAAAAGATAAAAAAAAAAAAGAAGAAGAAAATAAAGAAGAAAATAAACTAGGAATATGACAAATGTTCCAGGTACCATCTCACACCTGGGATCTTCAGTTCAGCCAATCGCACCTCACTGTGTACTGTATCTAGTCAACCGCCGGTCCAATCAGAATGAGCCCTCCCTGCTAGGCGCTGTGCAATTGGTGGGGGGTTGGGTTGGCAAAAAAGGTGGGCGCACGGCGTGGTTGTCAGCACGGCACTGCCAGAGTCCTCCCAGGGGCGCAGGGGGGGCGGGAGGGAAACGTGTGGGGGGACGCTGCCCAGTTTCCATGATGTCAAGACAGTTCACTGGCGGTGGCCAGGCTCAGCGAGGGGTACAGGGGGGAAAAGGGGCAGAGACATCAGTCCCAGCCCTGTAGGGGCATCATCTTGCAGTCCCTGATGAGATGGCCTGTGAGTAGCAGGAATGGTCCTGGCCCTTTATCGTGAGAGGCAGACAGGACCCTAAGTCCACCAGTGGCAAGCTGCAGCAATGCCACCACCCAAAACTTGGAATCCAGGTGGTGACTCCAGAGTCCCTTTCTCCTCTGCCTGTACTGGGGAGGGGGTCCTCTCACCGAGTGGGATCATGAAGACTTTGATGAAGGCAGCCTGGGGGTAGGTGGAGAGCCCCAGGACCTGGCACACATTCAGCAGCAAGGTCAGAATACTTTTCTTCTGAGAGTTGTATGTGGCATCTCCTCAGGGACTCCAGCTGAGACAGTGGTTCCAGTCAGGTGGATGGATGAGCCCCTGCCTCCAGGGATGGAGGAGAAGTTGGAGCAACCAACATGCTGCCCTTCACCATGGACAACAGGGACCAAAGGAAAAGTCCATCTGATGAGCAAGTGGTGACACGGCTGGGCTGTCATCAGCATTAAATCCCTGGGCTCAGACCCTAGACTTCTCTGCAGGCTCCTAGTTGTCACAGCTTAAGCCGAGGGCCCCACTCGGTATTTTACAGCATGGCACTGTGATCGCAAACATTGACTCTTTAGGTCTCGGTGCCCTAGATGGGGATCCCAACAGTCTGTAGCAAACAAGGCAACCCATAGTCCTCAAAAGGGCAAGGGTATGTGGGCAGGCGCCCCAGCACTGACACAAGCTCTTCTTGGGGTGTCCCAAATAGGGAGATGATGCAAGTCCACCCCTTTCCAAAGGTTTTTGCTTTTTCAATACAAGTCTCTCCAGAACAGTGCTCTTCTTGGCCCCCTGATGTAAGCAAGGCAGGGAGGCAAAAGGGGGCCCATCACAGAATCCCATACACATGCCCCCCTCTGGCCAAGACACCTGGATAGCAGACTCGGCTCTGATTGGGCAGCTCAGTAGCAGCGGGTGGGTCCAGAGGAAGAGGCGGCATCAGCGATTGGCCAGTTGGGCAGGGTTATATTTTACGGGCGGATTACCGTACATGAGGTACTTGGACAAAGTTTTACGGGGAAGAAGGACCTTGTAATAAATAATATTCTGCACATCAAATCACTTTCACCGGCCCCCACCCCCGCAACACACACCAAAGAAAGGCTACACACACAACAGTCCCTCCCAACCTATTACCCCACTCCCAAACCCAGCTAACTCTTTCTACATTTACTTTAAGAGCCAAGAAGACTTCGCTGGCTCTGATGGGGGGAGCCCCCTGAATTGGGTACAGGACACAAGGTAACATATATGCCAAAAAAGGAGGTGTGGGGAGAAATCACAGGAACAGAGAGAAAGGGCCTTTGGGATCATCCCAGCCCCTGGCTTCTAGGTAACTACATCTCTGCAGTAAGACCACTGGGGGGCAGAAGAGAAACAAAAATTCCTCAGCATGGTTGGTTAGCTGAGAACCACTAGAGCCCTCTAGATGGCGTTGAGCACCATGAGGCTCTTAAAAAGGAGGGAAAGCTAATGGATTTAGAGGGAGAAGCTCCAGAAGAGGGAAAGCTCAGGCTAGGTCTTAGATTAAAAAAGGCCATTTAATTGACTTGTCCGTTAGTCACAAACAGCCAGGCGTCTGAACTGCACTATTCCCCCTACAAGGAAAGGGGAACGAATGAACCCTGTCCCCATCACAAGGGGTCTCCCTTGCTAAACCAGCGAAATCTCCCTTGGCCTTATCCTAATCCAAGACTCTGCCTAATCCCTTCTTAAATTTATCCCACTGTGTAAGGGGACCACCAGAGTAGTCTGCTCTCTCCCCTAGGTCCACTCAGGCCCACCCACCCCAACAGGCGGCTTGGATATTTACCTCTTTCTTCTCCTCATCTTCAGCACTGCCCTCTGGGCGGTCATCATTGCTGACTTGGTCTGCAATAGGCATGGGGGGCTCTGGAACCTCATTTTCAGGTCTGTTTTCACTTGTGTCCATGGTCACTTCCTCCTTCTCCTCACTGATAGTATGGGGAGAGGTTGGGAGGGAAGGGCAGGAAAGAACCAAGGGGAAGAGAGAGCAAAACATTAGGTTTTTGAGTCAGAAAACCCCCATGCCTCATCACTTGGTCCAACTGGGAGGAATGCTTTTCATGTAAGACTAGTAACCTTGCCCCCTGCCCCCTCACAGGAAAAGTGGAGAACTATTTTTCTTGGGCAAAGAGCACAGATCATGGCAACCATATCCACCTACTGCCCAGGTGGAAAAAAGCTGTGGTGTGGGGTCACACTCCAACTGTCCTTAGGTAATTCACCAGAGTACTCTCAAATGAAGAGAAACACCCCAGGGGATAGGCCTCTCTATCCTCTGACCACAGGCACCTTTTTTAAACTAAATTGCAAGAGAAACTAAAAGAAGCGTGATTTCTTTAAAAAATGAGAAAGAATGGCCATAGCTTTGGCAAATGATCCCAATCTTGTATTTAATCAATTGCCTAATAAGTGAAAAAGCCTGCTGACCCACAGCATCTGGAGACACCAAGAAAGGAGAAATGGCGGGGGTTGAGAGGGAAGTGCTGCAGGGAAACTAGGACTGGTAAAGGCTCAAGCTTCAACAAGGACCCTCTCTTATCCAAAAAAAAAAAAAAGACTAAAGCTGCCAGGGAGAGTATGAAAGCTCACAGAAGAATCAAGCCACCTTTACCTGCTCAGAGGTGTAGGAATTGTTCTTACATTCAGCTTTTGCCCAGTTTCTCCCACTCCCTTATTCCAACTTCCAAGAGAGAGAAAGAACAGGCCTCCAAGTCAGGACACACCCTCCCCCACACCATGCATCTTCCCCCACAAACACTAAACCCATTTCACACCCCACCCCCCATCACACAAGTTAGATCCCATTTCAGGCAATGAATCCCAGAGATTCCCTTTACATAAACGAGCTTCCCATTTTCTTTTTTTGCCGTCATCTCTAACTTCTACCTCTAATCTCACCTCCCCCACTACCACCCAAACACTTCGGGGGAGGGGAGAGAAGAGAATCAAATCAAGATGATCAGGGGCCCAAGTCTAAGAGGGGAAACCAAGCCTCCTAAGCTGATAACCACACCAGAAAACTCAGCATTCCCGATGGGCTGACTGACACTCAGAGGTCAGAACAGCTTCCCCAGAGAAGGCAGGGAGGGATGCACGGGAAGGGGGAGGGGAAATCGGAACTGTGCCCCCAGCTAACAGGCCCCCACAGAAACACGCCATTCAGCTGCCTTAATCTAAAGAAAAGGCTTATACAAAAAATATCTAGTTCCCACACAGAAAAGGCAAGTGGGGCCAATTAGAAATCGGGAAGGAAGGACAAAGGGGAAAGCAGAATGACTGAAAACAAACCAAAATGAAAGACGGAATAAAAGCCAGAGGGAAGAGAAGGAAGATGTGGTAGGCTAGGGCGGTAGGGAAAAGGGATACATGGAAATGTGAAGCTCTCACCCTTCTTTGCTTTCTGATAACATGATTTTTTTTCTCCCCCTGGAAGTGCTGTTTATCCCTTTCTGGAATGGAAGAAATAACAAAAACCAAACAAAAAAATCCTAAAAAAAATTAAAAAACACACACACACGCCTTCCTTGTCCCGAGAGCCCACCACTTCCTCCCCGGCCACCCGATCCAGAGAGAAAATTGAGATGCAGCTACTGGGGATTCAAAAAATGGTAAATGGAAGGGGTGGTGGTGGTGGTGAGGGGAGGCTAAAATAGATCGGGCTTTTAAGAGATAAACGTTAAGTCCTCACGGCAAACCCCGAGTTCGGCTGGATTGGTCTCTCTGGAGGAGGAGGAGGAGGTAGAGGGCCAGGCTGCTGGTAGTGGCTGGCTCTATTGTATTGGCGGAGCGGCGGCGATCAGCCGGAGACATGCAGGGGAGCCATCTTGCCACTTACCCAGCAGCCCGTGTGTGCGGATGGGGGAGGGCCCTGCTGCAGCAGGGGAGGGGAAAGAAAAGAGGGAGGGCGCTGAGTGAGCAAGGTTCTTATCCTCTGGCAGGCCACAGGGAGCTCACTGTTGGCTCAGTAGGCCTGGTCTTTTTCCGTCTTTTCTCAGGTTACAACAGCGACAGAAAGGCCTAACCCCAGAGGGAGAGGGTGCTCACTCCTAGACTTCTCAGGGGGCGGGGGCGGGGGTTGGGTGGAGAGGACATACAAAGTTACAGCTGCTTGCTTGGAAGATTCCAGAGAATACAAGGAAAGGAAATAGCACAGGAGTGAAAAATGATTAAAGAAGAGCAAGAAAAAGCCCAAGTCAAATGAAAAACAGGATGGAGGGCAAGGGCAATTTTTTATGTACCCACATCTCCCTATTGAGGTCAGGCGTGGAACACTGAAGCCAGATTAGTCATGCTTGAAGGTGGGGAGGTGGGATGAGAATTGGCACTGTCCAATCACTACAGTAACTGCAGCTCACCCTGAGCAATAACCACGTGTTACTATTCCAACCTGTCCTTTCTCCAGGGATGGCATAAATAGTACATAAAGAGTTCCTTTTTGAATTACCAGTAGAGAGGAGTAAGGGGTGAGGGTGTGTCTCTGAAGAGATGACAGACAACTTTTGTTTCATAGAATCTTTAATAAGGTCACCCTGCTCCAGGGTCCACTGGAGTCAGAAAGGAAAAGGGCAAAGGGACCTTGGGTAGATGAAGCATGAAGGCCACTTCTTGGACCAAGAGCTCCAAGGTGAGGCTATAAAGCAGACAAAGACACTGAGAGAGAGCTAATACACAGGGCAGGGAAGATCTGCTGGGCAGAAAGTCATAGGGAATGACTTTTATGAAATGAAAATTATGAATCATGGGCATCTTGATCAAACTAAATGTGAAACGGGGAAGCAACTCTAATTATGCAAAAAAGCACTCAGTAAATGGTCATTTGTTGACTGCAAAAGTGTTCCTTTTGTGTCCCAGTGGCAGTAGAGGTTAAACACTAGGACAAGCTTCTGAGTACTTAACCAAAACTCATAATTAACTTATTTACAATACCAGAGCTTTTAGTCAGGAATAGTATTTCCTTCTTGCTGCTTAAAATCTTAAACTTACAAGCCAGCTGCATATAATGCAATCTTGTTTATAGATTACTCCATATGTTCCCTTTCACTTAGTGGTACCTATCTGCTCGGTAAGGTTGAGTGCTCAGCAGTCAAATTAGTTAGGGACCAATCCTGGCAGTGGCTCTGGACCCACACAAGCTGTGTGATACTGGACAAGTCCCTGATATTCTGTTTATCTGTTTAATCTGTGAAGTGGGGATAGTAACAAAAGCGATGTCATGAAAGTATGGTAAGGGTTTGCTCTTAAGAATCTAGCTTGGACCACACCCCAAGTCAAGGTAAGGAGATGCAAACATACACAATATGCCATTACCTCATTTGATGCCACTTGGAGCTTGTTGTGAATTTCCTCAAAGAGTGGACTGCTCTTTCTTTCTCTGATCCAAAGGCATTCAGTAATACCTCTTGGCTTGACATGTTTTCAGTAATGCCCTCATCACTGTATAATAACTGCTGGTTTACTTGCCTCTTAAGTCCACCCAGCAGAATTCCTCAAGGTCTGGGACTGCATCTCTTGGTCCCTAGCCCAGGGTCTAACATAAAGAAATGCTAACATAAAGATTTCTCAATGGGTTGTCACTGTGGGTACCAACTGGACACTGATAAATGCTTGCGGAACTAAAAGTTTTCTTTAAACAATTTTTGGGGTTAGAATCCCCAGAAACTTCTAGCTCACAGAGAATATTACCACCAAATGTCCTTATGTAAATGCTCCCCACCCCTCAATAGTCCTAAAATACTTTCAGCTGCTAATACGCCTCTCTAGAAGTAGCTTCCTCAGAGGGAGAATTTTCTGTTTGAATTTTTTTCTTCAAGTATTGTACCATGTTATTCTCAGCCTTCATAATAAACACAGTAGATTTGTGCCTATTTCCCCACAATCAATCCTGTGGGATCCAAGAATTCTCAAGACTTTAATTTTCATTTTCATGACAAAAAAGAGGAATTCTTTAAATTGTCCCCCAAGGGAATTCATTCTACTTGCAGAACAGTCCCAAAACCCAGAGAGCTATGTGTCACAGCCGTTTTCCTCTGTCGTCCCTTTTAGACAAAAGGCATCTCCCTTACCACTTATTTTTCTTGCACAAATGTTTCTGATAGCTTTGACAAAGATGTGAAGCTGCATGAGGGCTGGGGGATATCTATCCATAATTAAATAGCACACAAGGCATTTATAACACAGAAGAGGATAAAACTACTTGGAGGCTAATAATACCAAATTATAATTCATATCTAAATATGAATGCTCAGAGAAACTAATGGAAAGGCAAATTCCTATAAGCACATGTTTGAATTTTACTTACAGAAAATTCATGAGGTGGTGAGGACCTCATGAGAAATTTAATATGAAACAGTGGGATTTGACTACCACCACCAATGAAGTTAAAGTGCAAAACCACTTCAGGAACATACTAGTTCCAAGATAACCAAGGATAATATGATTTTGAGTGGCATGATATCAACTTCTCAGTAACCAAACTCTATTGATGACAATAAATTCTATTTTTTAAAATTATGTAGCACTTGGCATATTGGCATTACAAGTCCCTCAGGGAGTATCAATTACACTGTCATATTGGCTTAAAGAACCATTTCCTTCCTTCTACTCAGTCAAAAGAACAAATAAGCACAGCACCAAAAGCCCAAAATTGCTACTGCCTATAAGGTATGAGTATACAGGAAGGCTGTATTTTTAAAAATTCAGATCTGAATTAACTGCTAGATGATATAGGTATAGCAGAGTTCCCCTCCCCCCCCTTTTTAAATGTAAAAAGAATACCATTACCTTCTGTTGTATGGGGACATTTTTGTTATATCCATTGCAAGCAGAAAATTGGGTTTTGGAACATGGTTCAATAGAAACAGGATTAAGAGCTCAAAAGTTCCTACTCCAATGAAAAAGATACCTCACTTCATAGAATTTGAATTCCTCAGGGCACAATCACAATCAGAATAGATTTAACCAAGCACAGCAAAAAAGTCGGGCATGTCTTCTAAGTGGTAAGAAGTCTTTGAAGTCTAATTTTTTTTAAAATACTATACTGAATCAATAGGCCCTACCTCTGCATTTTAAAAATCATGTGACTTCTTGAGATAGACAGGTTAAGCCATTTAGCACTGCTGACCCCACTTTGAAAATTGGCCTGGGCTCCAGACACCACCAGTTTGAAGATTAGGACTACAGAAGGGTCAAAGACCAGGAAAAGAGTTGTGAATCAGTTGTAGTAGGTCCTCCAGAAATGAGGCAAACTTCTCCAAGATTCATTTACCAAATCCAATGCCAAAAACAGCTTATGGATTTAGGCCTTTGGCCATGTCTTTGTTAGGTTGCTGAACAGACCCATCTGGAAGGCAGGCAGAAGAAAAGTAAGTAAGAAGGATGTGTTTGAGCTTCTCCTGAGCTCAGGTTACGTTTCTAGTCTACAGCCCGCTTCACTGTAGCTTGCCTAGGCAACAAGACAGTCTTAGTATTTGCTAAGGGGCCACTGGTCTATCATACTGCCAGAATCAATGTGACTAGTTTACTCAATCATAAAATGAAGGTGCAAGCCACCTTTACCTTTACCTGGGAAGAAAAGTCTTGTATGTGACTCCAGGTTTCATCAGCCCCAGACTTGCATGCAAAAGTCCAGAAATAAAGGTGGTTCAAAATAGCATGAAGTGCTGGTCTGTAGCTAGGATCTCACAGACACACAGAATTTTAGGGCAAGGAAGCATTTCAGAAAATTACTTGCTTCTCATGGTGCACAGGAGGCAGTCTCTTAGTCCCAATTAGTAGCAGATTATCAATACCTACTTCAAAACAGCCAATATACAAAGGACATGCTGTACTCCCTCTCCCCACAATGGGTTAGGAGAGGGAGGACAGATATTGTCTCTGGTTAACACATATGAAAAGGAAGGTATCACCCCATTTCCATGATGGTGTAGTTAAGGAATCCTGAACACCTTCCAGAACCCACTGTTTTCACTTTATGGCCCTTGAAGGAAAAACCCTTTCTCAAAAAAGAAAACTAAAAATATTTCAAAGGGAGTGCCTTTTTTTTTTTGGCTTTCAAACCAAAAATGTAACAGCCACAAGATGGCAGTGGAGGCAAGAATATTAGAATGGACAGAAGTGAGGGTGTATCCCAAAGCAAAAGCTATACAGTAAGGAGTACAAAGCTAATATTAAAGCCGTAAGTTAATGTCTTGTGAACTGTTCACCCCTCCAAAAATCAGAGGCAAAAGATAGTCTCAGAAGAGTTTAGAATTTTATAAAGGGGAGAGTTATATTGAGAGTGTGTTAAATGACATAAAGCAATCAGAGGACAACTTCAGGTTAACTGTCTATATAAGACATTTACCAAAGCAGTACAGGTTTCCTGATGTCTGAAAGCTAAGTAATCTTAGTTCCACAATACCTTCCTTTTTCATTTACAAGATTTTGAAATCAAGAATTTTGTTTCAATGGCTTAATTTATAATATCTAGCTCAGAATGACATATGATTATAAATATAATTTATGTAAGAACATCTTTATCTAGTATCTAGGACTAAACATAATGAATAAAAAACATTAACTGTATAAATGGTAAGCCTAGCCCAGGGGTCTCAGGGGCACAGGAGTAAACTTGACTTGATAGTCTTATTTTGATACAGATGTCTCATTTTCCTGTATTGTGTTCTAAGAACTATGACTGTACTTGATAAAATGATAGTTCATAAGCAGGGAAAATGCAGAAACTGAAAAATAGCATCCTCCTGTGTTTTTCTTCGTAGAATCTCAATATCCTTTAATGTTCCCAGACTCACATGAACCTGACAATTGTGAGTGACTGAGCTACAATGCCTTTCTGGAGACAATTCTATTGTATAGTCTTGAATTTGGACACACAAACCTCTGCCACCCGCTCCTGAAAGGAAGTGACTAATTTGGTACGCTGATCCCAGATATGGGTTGTATAATACTCACCACCAATTTTCAGACTACTTTATGAATTCTGGTGGCAAGTACCAACATAGTAACTGAAAACTCTGTATTCATGTTTTAGAAGGACTGTTTAGTCAAAAAAACCTAGGGAGAAAAGAACTATCCCACACTCCCAGTTCCTTGTTATATCCAAGTTGAGATATATCACTTACACAGTGTGAAGAGTCCTTTCTGATTCTGGTAGGTGAAAGGTCTGAGTCTCTGAGGTTTGGGGCTGTGTGGCACCTGGTGGTTCTGCCTCTTCAGCTTCACACTTCTTTGGACTCCCCTATCAGGACAAATATAGCAAAAAAAACATGGCAAAGTATTTAAAACTACTTTGTTCTGTAACAGGGTGGTCCCCAGGAAAAGGGAAAGTTCCAAAATCCCAGTCCTGCCCTAAGTAGCCAGAGCTTAGCAAGAATAAAAAAATGCTAAAAAGGGGGCCTCCTTGGTGGTGCAGTGGGTTAAGCAAAGGACTATGAAGTAAACCACAGACACTGACAGCACGGGTTCAAGCCCTGCCCCCAGCCAGAGGAGTGACCCACATGGCGCAGCAGACCTCTCCTGCCTTGCCCACTGCTCCCCTCAGCAATGTGTTTTAGAAAATCTGCCTGTTCTGCTCCCTGCTCTGTCTCTGGTGAATCCTCTCACCTCAGCACCTCTGGCCTGTACCCCAGTTCTTGTATGCATAAATAAATCTTTAAAAAAAAAAATGCTAAGGGCTTCCCTGGTGGTGAAGTGGGTTAAGCAACGCACTATGAAGTAAACCGCAGCCACTGCAGCACGAGTTTGACCCCTGCTGCCGGCCAGGGAGGGGACCCACATGGTGCAGCAGACCTCTCCTGCTGTGCCCGCTGCTCCCCTCAGCAGTGTACTTCTGTTGATCTGCC
>JAGFMF010011946.1:871507-896809 GCA_019455555.1 Galemys pyrenaicus | reverse complement strand
CCCCTCCCTGGCCGGCAGCAGGGATCGAACTTGTGCTGCAGTGGCTGTGGTTTGCTTCATAGTGCGTTGCTTAACCCACTGCACCACCAGGGAGGCCCTCCCTCTCAGTTTTGTTGTGAACCTAAAACTGCTCTAAAAATAGTCTCAAAAATCATTATCAGGTTGCTCAAGAATTAAAAAAAAAAATTTAAGTTAACCTGGTTAAAAGCAGAAACTGAACATTGCAGATTTTTAAGCTTATATACACACCAAAAAGAAGAAAAATTATACATTGAAATATCAATCATTATTTTTAATTTGTGGGACTACTGATGACAAGCCATCTAAATACTCGCTACCAGCACTTTAAGTTCTATAGGACATTTCTTTCATTTAAAACAAAAATTACAAGCACATAAAGTCCTACAAAAAATGCTGTGTGGTAAATCAGTTAGTGCAAATATGCTCTAAACAAAATGTGATTCTAAGGAAAAAAGGTAATGTACAAAGTTTGTCAGAGAAATGTGTCAAACAGGTCAATTAAGAGTTTTAAAGTTTTTAGGTGTCTTCCTTGTGGTGCAGTGGGTTAAGCAACGCACTATGGAGCAAACTGCAGCCACTGCAGCACGAGTTTGATCCCTGCTGCCTGCTGCCGGCTGGGGGAGGTGAGCCACAAGGTGTGGCAGACCTCTCCTGCCTTGCCTGCTGCTCCCCTCAGCAGTGTGTTTCAGTTAGTCTGCCTGTTCTGCTCCCCACTCTGTCTCTGGTGAATCCTCTCATCCCACCCTACACGTCTGGCCTGTAACCCAGTTCTTGTATGCATAAATAAATAAATCTTAAAAAGAAAAAAGTTTTAAAGTTTTTAAATTAGATATTATATATAGCGTCTTTCCCCACCTACTGCAAACTATTCTACCTTACTATATCATGTTATTGTGATTCAGTAAAATGGCAGCAATAGGATATCTAGCTCACTATTCTGGAAGCACTTGAATAAGTCATCAAAGAGATGTGGGAAAAATGAGCAAGGTTGCTTATAGTTTTGGTTATTTTCAAAAACAAAACAAAACCAAAAACCAACAAACGAAAAAATCAAAGGCACCCTCGGAATGAAACAAAAAGTTAGTAAGCCCTATATATATAATAGATAAGGAAGAGATGAAGAATCTCTTACTAGTTCCTTGTAATGAGCAGATGTGATGCAGACAAGCTTCTGGGAAAGGTAACAGCTTCTATAATGAGCCCATGGCCATATGCATATCTTAAGACATACTTTAATAAGATGAAATGTAGGAATTAAGCCCCTTTAGCAAAGGGTAGAATCAAAAATGGTAACAGATAAATGTATTTCAAGAATTGAAAAGAAAGTCACAAAAAAAAAAAGCAAGTCAGGGCAAATGTAAGATTTCCAAGATTCCAAAGCTAGAAGCCTTTTGGAGAAAACACAGCTGCTAGACAGTGTAAAACTTATTAAAGTAAAGGGTAAGTTTAAGGGTTGAATAGGAAAGTAGTTTCTTTGCCCTAGAAAACTAATACTTAATTTGCAGAACGAAAGTAAGGTAATAAGAAATTACAGCAAAGTCTGTCCTTGGGTATGAAAAAGCAGCAGGAATTAAGAGAATAAAGCCATCAGATTTATATGAGAAAAAGAAATGAGGACTAAAGCTCTGTAAGCCAAAGGCTGACTCAGATCCTCTGGTGTCATTCCTCTGTTAGACAATCAGTATTTTGTATAACCATTTTTAAATGTTTTTGAATTTTTCCTTCTCATTTTCCTAAGTTGGGTATTAAAAAATAATTAAGTAAGGCATGTAAGGATTTCAGTATACCCAGATAAAGAAGGAAATTAGACAATTTCTGACTATGGAGAGTAGGTAACTGACACCTTAGAAAAATCTGAAGAAAGTGGTGGAAAGATAACAGTGAGAGCCAGAGAGAATTTTATAAATCAGTTCTTCCTTTTTGGAAGGAAGGGGAGGTTGCAGAAATAGAAGCTAAGGAGCCTGGTAAAATACTGAAAAACTATTTAGTCAGCCATTTATAAATTGAGCTGATCAGCAGAACCACCAGGAACATTTAAAAATGTAGAGTTCCAGGACTCACATTCCCTGAGATTCTTGGGTACCTCATACTCTTAATAGTAGCATCAAAAAACAAATCCTCATGATTAACAAGGTACAATAGGAGCCTTACTTTTATTAAAATCTTTTTAAATAGAGAACCCCAAAACATCCGGAGCCAACAAATAAGCTGCCTATGGTAGACTGACAATGTGCACCTGAAAGAAAACGTCTGGGTAAACCCTAGATGTCACCTGATTCAATTAAGCACTGCCAGAACTCACAGCCACCATTCTCATTTAGGACCTTGATCATATTTTGTAGATCTTCAATGAAATTCAAATTCTACCAAGATCAAAGATAGCAAAGACCATTATGGTGGCCATGTTGTACAGTTTATTACAGTCATGACTTATAATTTATTTTTCCACTGCTCTTTCCTTTTCGTTTACCTGTTTTTCCTCCATAGATTACAACCACAGGCCATACCATGCTAAGGACAAACCACAGAAGAGACAGGCTACCCTCATGGTAAATTTTTATTTGACTAAAATAAAAGTGAAATAACACTGCTATTTAACATTATACAGACTTCAACTTACAGCACTGTAACTTGAAATCTGTATCTACTACATTATGGTTACCACAAATTTATTTGCTTTTGAAACTTTATTTCTATTACAGGATCCAGTCTTTATTTTCATTTCAAATTATGTTTTTAACTGAAAGGTCTTTTCTCTTTAGAGTACTCCATATCAAATCCCAGTCCTATCAAGACTTTTCAATGGTTTCTCTATTACCATTAGAATAAAAACATTCATACTGATTGGCTCGACATTCAAAGTTCTGTGTGATATGATCCAACCTATACACCTTTTAATTTCTTCTCAATTCTTGAAAACTAAAGAATACTTATTTTGGCTATTTGTTTAACGTCCTTTAAAAATACTGTATTCATTCCTATCTCTATGCCTCTGTTCCTTTCTAAAAATACCCTCTTGTACCTTCTATGCCAATTCAATCCCTACCCATTTCTTATGTTTGGCTCAAATCCTATATAATATCCTTCCTGAAGCTCTATCTTTTTAGTCATTAGAGATCTTTGACGCCTCTGAATTCCTATGGTGCATGTGTCTGTACTATTAACATGTCATTTAAAAACACACCATTTTCTGTTAGCTTATATGCAGTTATCTTCTTTTGCCCTAACAGCTTTTACAGTGTGGTAACTCACCATACACACTAGTACAGAGATATGTATACACTAGGAATTCAATAAATATTTTTAACTGATTTTTAAATATTTTTAACTGATTGGCTAACATCTAATTTATAAAAGAGCTTTCCCCTTTCCTCTTGGCTTTATAGAAGGAAAAAAAGTGTGAAGAGCAAAATTAATCAATTGAGGGTATGCTCAATTTTTGTATTTGAGGAGAAAAGGGGTTTCCAAAAGAACTTATTTCTCTTCTGCCATTACTATCTTCTAAAAATCAATTTTCATGAAAGAATTCTCTATGAATGAGAATAGAACTTCCACACATTCTAAAAATATTAAATATGGAACAATCATTCTCCCCATGACCAATTAAAAATGATTCAAAATACTTCCCACATTGGCTTAATATAATCTAGCCACTATCCTCATGTCTTATATACATGTTCTCCCAAGACTATACTGCCTTAAGCAGGTACTTCTTAGAAGACAAGGCTGCATTTACAGACTTTTGCTTAAGATGCTATGCAAAACTAGGTGCTTAGTATTTTTTTTGCATGAAAAAATTATTCTTGCCTGAATCAACCACACACACTGGGTTAGAGGCCTCACCAGTACGCTACATTGCCTCTCACAGCATAGACACAACTGTAATTCTTTACATAACACTGTGTTTAACATTCATCTCACTAAACTATAAGTTTATTTAGGCCAGAGAATTGTCTTTTTCTCTACTTTATTCCTGGTGACCAGCAGGTCAACACAAATGTGTTGAATGGATTAATAAACTCAGCAGATGCTATATTGTGCAACACACAATATAGATAATGCTGAAAAGATGGGAAAAAGTTGTGACTGTTGCTAAGTTCAGACGTAGAAGAGGTTAAAGTGGTACAGATGAGAAGAAAAATCATAGTTTTACAAAACATTCTGAGAGGTTAATACAACATCAAGGTGAAAGCAAATTTCAAAAAAGACATCATTTTCATGAAAAACAGATGTCAAATATCAATGTCACAGAATTTTCCTGGGACTTTATGGAGGCTTAGCATGAAAGGAGGCTAACTACCTCCCCCCACCAACTACGCAGGTTTGACAAAATAGCGCAGTGGGGAGGGAGATACGTACTGGGTGAATGTCTGCTGAGCTCCAGCTCTGCTCTCTCCAGGCTGCTCTGAAAGTCAGGAGGCAGCAGGGAAGCCACTCCCTCAGGATGGATCATCTCGTCCTCCGACTCAGCTGAAGCTTCTGCAAAGTACAGATTGGGTCGGGGCAGGGAGGGAGTGAAGGGCTCAGCATGTGGGAATATGTAGAGGAGTGAAGGAGGTCAGGCAAAGTCACGGATACAGAGTATATACTAAAAAGAGTACTAAAAAGAGTATATACTAAAAAGATTAAGGTCTACCTCATTTAAGGATAAGTTCATTTACTTCTAACTCTTCCTATTGGTAGGATTTCTCTTCTAAGATAGTCAAATTAAGTGTCTTCTTCCCTTGACAAAGAGTAACTCACTTGGTTCCATAAACTATGAACAAAAAATAAGTAGTATTTTCAGCTTGACTTATTCTTGAAATTGCCTGAACAGGCCCATCTACTCAACGACAGGAATAAGAATGAAGAACACCTTGTAAGAAGTGACAGTCTGGGCTTACCTTCAAGTTCTGCAGCTTCTCGAGCTTCACGTTCCAGACGCTGCCTAAGTAGTTCCTGCTGCTTTTCCAGATACTGCTTTATGAAACTGTTCTGGCTCATTTCCTCGCCAATCTGTACAGAGAACATGGAAAATGAAAGTCTAGGAAAGCAAAGCAGGAAAACGCAAGGAAGAAAATTCCATGAAGCAAAGATCTATCCCTTATGTTTGAGTCCAAGAAAGGTGAAGGCGCTTTACTATTTTGTTCCTATATGCAACAAAATAAATAGCCCTATGATACACAAAAGACAGCACATAACCTTTAAGTATTCAGTTCCCAAAGAGTGATACACAAATAAGTTGAAATCAAAATTCTGTAAAATTATACTTTTTAAGAAATCTAAATTACTGGGGCCTACCTGGTGGCACAAGGATTGAGCGTTGCACTGTGAGGTTTCTGCAGCCACTGCAGTGCAGTTCAATCCCTAGCCAGGGAGGTGACCCACATGGCACAGCAGACCTCTCCTGCCTCGTCTCTGCTCAGTCGACCTGCCTATTCTGCTCCCCATTCTGTCTCTGGTGAATTCTCTCACCTCCCCCCACCCTGCATCTCTGGCCTGTACCCCAGCTCTTGTATGCATAAATAAATAAAATCTTAAAAAATATATCTAAATTATCTAATAATAAACTTTTTTCCTACTAGTATTAACAAAACAGAGAAATTACTAATTCACACTACCTCATCTTTCATTGACACAATCTTCTCTTAGCCAGGAAACATTTTGTCACACACCTCCAAATTTTAAGTACAGTATTTAAAAGTATAATGTCTGGAGACTAAAGAGAGGGATGTCTAGTCAGCCTTTAGACAGAGTTCTAACTCCACTTTCTTTGGATAAGAAGAAATCCTTTGTAACTATTTAAAATTTAGGGGCTTAATCCCCTTTCCCATTTTTTCTGCTGCAGACTCCCATACCACCCTTCTGACCTTTGGCTTTCTCTTTACAAGTCATCCTAAGCTCCTAAGAACCTTCTTGTTAAGTTTTATTAGAACTCCAGAAAAAAAGGAAAAAATCTGAATACTTTCTATGTCATTCCTAAGCATGGTAAATGTTTATTTTCACCTAAAGTAGAAATGAATCTCTTGCTACTCAACAGATACAAAGAATATATATATACACACAAAAGCAAAGTTTCAAAGACTAAAATGCAATGGGTAAATGGGATTTAATCCTAAACTGATTAATTTACTTCATTTCTTATGCTTGTTAAAGTCCTTAACTAAACCTCTGTAAGCTGGCTAGGCACAGCATAATGAGGTGATAACAAGGGAGTAGGAAGGCTCTCTTGTTTTTCCATAGTACCTTGGGACTTCATCTAGACTGGAGCTACACTAACAAAGATCTAGATTTTTCCTGTAAGTGTCTGACACACTATACTGAAAGAATCTTAACACAAGTCTAAGACTTTAGGTGTTTGGGGAAAAAAATGGAATTATTTCTTCTAAAAATATCTAATACATAAATTCAACATACAAAGCAGATGAAAGTAGATCTAATCTAGTTTAAGAGGGGAAGATGAACCCCTACTCACTTTGAAGGAAGGTTATCTCCCCTAAAGAAGTCCTTCAAAGCAACTCCACAAAACCCCACAGAGCAATTATAAAATTATGGATCAATTCCAACCTTGTTTCTTAGTACACATAAATTAGGGGGGCCTCCCTGGTGGCTCAATGGGTCAAGCAACACACTGTGAAGCAAACACAGCCATTGTAGCATGAGTTTGATCCCTGTCTCTGACCAGGGAGGTGACCCACATGGTGCAGCAGACCTCTCCTGCCTCACCCACTGCTCCCTTCAGCAGTGTGTTTCAGTCAATCTGCCTGTTCCCCTCTCTATCTCTGGTGAATCTTCTCACCACCATCCCTCACCCCCGCAACTCTGGCCTGTACCCCAGTTCTTATATGCATAAATAAATAAATCTTTAAAAAGAAAATTAGGGGGCCTCCCTGCTGGCACAGTGGGTTAAGCAACGCACTATGAAGCAAACCACAGCCACTGCAGCACGAGTTCGATCCCGGCTGCCGGCCAGGGAGGGGACCCACACGGTGCAGCAGACCTCTCCTGCTGTGCCCGCTGCTCCCCTCAGCAGTGTACTTCTGTTGATCTGCCTGTTCTGCTCCCTGCTTTCTGTGGTGAGTCCTCTCACCCCCCCAACACCTCTGGCCTGTACCCCAGTGCTTGTATGCATGGATAAATAAATCTTTAAAAAAAAGAAAATTAGGGAAACCAAGTTCTCCAAAGGTTAAGTGACTTGCCCTAAATAAGAGAGATAATACTGCTTAAAAGTAACTGCACAGTTAGAGGTTAACACTAGTAAATGGTGGATTTCCAAAGGATTGAATTCTTAGAAAACCTATGTCAATACAAGAGCTCTCCTTGATCAGCAAGTATTTTCCTGT
This sequence comes from Galemys pyrenaicus, assembly GCA_019455555.1. Classification (NCBI taxonomy): domain Eukaryota; kingdom Metazoa; phylum Chordata; class Mammalia; order Eulipotyphla; family Talpidae; genus Galemys; species Galemys pyrenaicus. The sequence continues at coordinate 889,466 of JAGFMF010011946.1, read as the reverse complement.
ACTGTCCTGTTGACTGTATACTTCATATCTACATTCAAAGAAATCAACTTTCTCCAAATCAATGGTGAATAAAAGACTTCGTATGTCTGCATTGCACTTAACTAGCCACATATCTCTGTGCACACCATTTCAAGTATTAAAATTAATAACTTCTCTGATTCTGTTCTTTACTATAGGCTTGTTAAAATTCAACCTTCATGGTATGAGAAATTAGGCATCAAATGTATATCACGTCCTTCAATGTGTCTGTACATTGCAAGAGCCCATCTCACCTAATGAACCTTCTTTCTTACCTGGGAATTTGGCTGGAATGCAGCATGGGGTGTCGAGTGTTTCTGTAAATTTTCTAGCATTAGAGCCTGTTATAGAGAAGGGCAAAAGTCAGACACCAAGGGAAAACTAAACCATCCCTCCCCCAATCAGTTCATTAAATGGAATGACTAATCCATACACACTTAAACAGTTCTTTTCCAGGGACCCAAGACACTTCACTAATACTTTCCTCATTCATCTTCAGAAGACCCCAAAAGACCCCATAACTACCATTCCCAAATGTACAGATGTAAAATGTAGTAACACACAGAAAATCAGTGACCTGCCTGCTAAGCAAATTAGCGACTGTGATAGAACCAAAAATGTAATCTCTCCCCTCTTCTGCACTTTTGACTAGTGCTCCTTCTAAATTCGGCCTGCAGGTAAAATTATTTCAAATACTCAAATCAGTTTCAAACACATGAAACCAACATGAGGTTCTGCTTTGGGCCTGACTAAATCACTTGGTCAGTTACCATGAACTAGATCTACCTGAGTGAATTTGTAGTTTTCAACAGAGTGGCACCTAGATTTACGAAGCTTTATAAAAATTTCAAGAGGAGGAGGCTACAGAACAAAATGACCAGACTGGAAAACTATGGTCTGACCCAATCCCCAGAGAGGAAGGGAAAGGAAACGGCCAGCTTCTGTATAAGCAACGGTCTGCCAACATAACCCTTGGGCCAAGCCAGCCTTAATCTGAACTACTCACCTCGGTAGTCTAATTAACCTAAACCAAAACATCCTAATCTACCCCTCTCAGTTTACACAAACCTATACACAAAATCCATTTACCTACACCTCATGACAATCCCACCCTAATCTAGTCAAACATATTCCAAACCCACAACATAACACCAACCTGCTTCACCTCCTTACATCAATATCCACCAATTCTCACACACCCAAATTGCTTCGGGATGGTCTATAAATTATACACCCCTTTCTAACCAAGTCCCTTCAAATCAAGGCTTCTCTTCATCTCGCGTCCTAACCTAATCAAGCAGACATTTTTTTTTACCCTACCCAATCCTATTCTTCTGGATACATACACCAACCCCACCAACCCCACAGCCCAACTATACCCCTAACTCAGACCCTGCCCAACTCGCCCCCCTCAGGCCAGCAACGCCGGTGGTTGTAGTGGGATTTAACTCCTTTAGCGGCGCATGCGCCGAAACCACAGACACAAACAAGGAGGGGGTGGGGGAAGAAGGAAGGAGCTTAAGACACTCCGGGAGAGTAGCGCGCACCCTCCCATTTTGGGCTCGCGCCGCTGCCGTTAAGGCGGGAACCGGCGCTATCTCTATTTCAGCGCGAGCCTCACCAACCACCGTGCGCGCGGAACCCGAGGCTCGCGCTGGCGGCCTGAGCGAGCTCGCGCCGAGCCCCGACACTGCGCCTGCGCCGCGGCAGAGACTCGTCTCTACCGGGTCCGCTCCCCTCCGAAACCCCGGCAACGCCGTCTCCTCACCCCTTTGAGCCGCTTGACCAGGGCACTCTTCTGCCCGCTCTTGGCTAGGCCTCGCTGTTCCAATGCGGCCTTCAGGTCGGTCACCCGGAGCGCCTGAAGAGGCTTCCCGTCCAGAGTCACCTCCTCCAGCTCCGCCATCTTGCGTGAGGTACTCGGGTCCGTCCCGACGGCTTCGGGCATCTTCGGTAATTTCCGCCAACGCCCTTCGAACGTACCGAGCTGACCCCGCCCACTGCCGTAGTCAACCCCTCGATTACCACTTAAAACTCCCCGGGTTCCTACGGAACTACTCGGGTTTTTCCGTCTACGCATCGGCACCAATCGGTTCTGTCCATCCGCTCAGCCGCTGCCCCTCCCTTCCCTTGCTTTCAGGGCTCGGTTATCTTCGTCTTACCGAGGCTTTGAATCGAACCTATTCGGAATCCCTCGACTCTGCCATAACCACAGTCGGGGTTATTCGGCTATCTCCGGACCTAAGGTAGGGGCGCTGAGGCGCTTGGGTGTTTGGGGCTGGCCCGGCGCCGGAAGTGCGTGGGCTGCCCGGCTGGCCCTGTTTAGGGTTTTCAGGAAATATGGAAGCGCGGCGATAGTTGGGATCTAAGTACTCTTGAGACGGTCTCCGGGTACCCTCTGAGAGACAAGGGGAGGTAAGCGAGGTAGAAGTCCGTTCCGGGGCCGGGTCAGGCTCGGTTCTTGCGGGTTAAGTAGGACGAGCCTCCCTCTCCCTCACGGAAACAGCTGCCGCCTCCCGTCCTCTGAATCCCCACCACTCCCATCTAGGGCTGTGTTGTTCTTTGGGACTTTGGAATGCCAGACTCCGTATCCTTCAAAGTGGGCAAGTAGCAGCACCTTTTCTTTGGACCTAGACTGAAGTAATTCTGACCATTGAACTTGAGTTTGCCGTGGAGGCCATGTCGCAGGACTCGGGAAAAGTTCTCCCTTTCTTTGAGTGAGAGAATAAAGTTCCTTTAGAAGGAATTGCTTCCTGTACATCAGTGAAAAAAAAAAAAAAAAAAAAAAAAAATTCCCTAGACCGNTCCTTTAGAAGGAATTGCTTCCTGTACATCAGTGAAAAAAAAAAAAAAAAAAAAAAAAACTTCCCTAGACCGTTTGATACTGAGCAGATGTTAATTGCTTAGGGGTTTCCTTTGTCCCTGAAGATACTCTTTTTTAACTTACAGCAGAAAGAAACACAGTGAAATAGGTCATAGATAGTTTAAAATTTTCATTGATAAAGAGTCACACTATTCAAGTTAGTTGACCCGGTTGCATTAGTGAATGCAAACCAATGGCAGCCATCAAATATTCTATTAGACATTAAAGGAAATTGTCCAAAGACATAAATTGTCACATATCTGCATTAATAACATACTTGTTAGGTCTCTAAGCCACCAAACCATTTAGACTTCTTTCAGTCTTGAATAAACATGTGACTTCTCCTATTCTTACTGTTACATTATTTTGGGCCGTGTGCCCTCACTTATCCTGCTCTTTAATTTTTCATGGTGTTTTATAAGAAATAGAAGGACGTAACCAAAGCTATGAAGTACCTGGCATATTTCAGAGACAGTATACAGTTTGCAAAGAATATGTTATTCGTTTGTTTTTGTTTTCCTATTGTTGATAGCTGTGGAATGATTAAAATATAGGTCCTGACCAGCTATATGTGCTAGATTTTAAAATGTACCATTTTTCGTTTTAGGGAAGATAACTTGGATGAACATTAGTGTTTGTTTTGTTCTTTACATACCGTGGAATATGGAAGTAGGTGGGAGAAAATGAGCATGAAATATGTTGATTATTTTCAGAATCTTTATAAAAATGATAAGAGAGAAGCAGGAGCTAGGAAGATAATGAGTTTGAAAAATAGGAAGGTTGGCAAATATAAAATGAAGTTATTCATGAAAACTAAATGAAGGTCCCTGTTTTCCCGTAAATCAAATCAGTGAAAAATAATTTTCTGTGTAGATGGTGACTGTGATAAGGCTCCTTGTGGGGAGGCGTATTTTGGTCACTGTATCTAGGGAGTACATGATGGTGCTTTTATGTTTCAGGATGCCGTTGGAATCATCTTCCTCTTGGATGCCACCATCTCTCCCTTCTCCCTTATCCTCAGTGCCAAGCAATACTAACCCTTCCCCTCCTCCAATGTCTTACATCACTTCCCAGGAGATGAAGTGTATTCTTCATTGGTTTGCCAGTTGGTCAGGACCCCAGCGTGAACGTTTCCTACAGGACTTGGTAGCTAAGGCTGTTCCAGGAAAATTACAACCACTACTAGAAGGTCTGGAGCAGCTTAGTGTGTCTGGGGCATACCGACCACCATGTATCTTTGAGTGCCAGCTACGTCTTTGGGATCAGTGGTTTCGAGGTTGGGCTGAGCAGGAGCGCAATGAATTTGTCAGGCAGCTGGAGGTCAGTGAGCCTGACTTCGTGGCAAAGTTTTACCAAGCAGTTGCTGCTACAGCTGGTAAGGACTGATGGACATTAAAGTAAAAGAAGAGGGCCTCCCTGGTGGCGCAGTGGGTTAAGCAACACACTATGAAACAAACCGCAGCCACTGCAGCACGAGTTCGATCCCTGCTGCCAGCCAGGGAGGGGACCCACATGGCGTAGCAGACCTCTCCTGCCTCTTGCGCTGCTGCCCTCACCAGTGTGTTTCAGTTGGTCTGCCTGTTCTGCTCCCCATTCTGTCTGGTGACTCCTCTCACCTCCCGTGACTCTGGCCTGTACCCCAGCTCTTGTATGCATAAATAAATAAATCTTTAAAAAAATAAAAAATAAAAAAAATAAAGTAAAAGAAGATGACTAAAGCTGATGGATCAAAAGCCACAACTCTACAGCATGAACTACAAATGTGTCCCAATCAGCTGACCAAACTTGCTGAGCACTGTAGACCTGGTTATTTCAACGTTCAGCATATAAACTGAACTCCTAGTGTAACTGTTTTCCATCTCAGCAAATCCAGACCTACAGTCCTCCTCTCTTGCTTTCCAAGACATGCCAAACCCTTAATAACTTAATGACTTCTTTTGCACCTATAATTGAAATGAACCTATACATTACAACGCAAGCCTACTGCTGGTCCACGGAGTTTAAAGCAGAGCCTGCCCTATTCCAAAAGCAAGAGAGAAGAGCAATAAAAAGATCATGTTTAGCTGGATTCAGATGACTGGTTTCACTACCCTTACAGAGTCTAGCATAATTATGAGACATCCCGGCCACTTGCTTTCCTAGTCTCCTAAAAAGTCAGGAGAGAAGATAACTAGTTACCTCTTCCTTCACACCAATGTTTGTGTGAATCCAAATCAAGTGACTTTTTCTAAAGCATATGTGGTATTTTTGGTGCTGGTAGCAGTTGTTTCTATTCTGTAAGTGCTTAATGACAATATGAAAAAAAAAAAAACAAGCTCTTTACTAGTTGAAGGGTTTTTTTTTTGTATCAAAATAAAGAATAAATCTTCAGAACCTTAAATCTCTTTTTTATTGAAAAGCGGATATAACATTAAGTTGAGATCCATAGAAAGAGGCATTCTGAGAAAAGTAGGACTTAAGTATAAACAGTAGATCAGCTTTTCATGCAGTTGTCTAACAAGAGATACTTCCACTGTCCCCTCCTCCCCCTCCATGCTCTGGGTGACATCACACTGCCCTTATTCCTCCAGCTGGGTCCCCTGTTGTGCCTTGGGGCTCTGGTGAGTGGTAAGTGGCAGATGGTCCAACCTGAAGACCAGCTCGTTTCTGATAGGCCATGGTTCCCAGTGCACTAGCCAGGATGAGTAGCATTAGGCAGAGTGCCAAAGATAGACCTAGGCGGGTCATGGAAAAATTACCGCCTGAGGTAATTGGCAACCTGGGAAGTAGGCAAGAGGTAATACTTGGTTTGGAATACTTATAAGCTTAGGTGAAGTACCTTTTTTTAAAGATCAAGGTATTGATACTTTATTCTTTCTTTTTTGCAGAGGAACTGGAGTGTAGGCCAGAGGTGTGGGGGGTGAGAGGGGGGCGTAGAACAGGCAGATCTACTGAAATACAGTGCTAAGGGGAGCAGATGGTAAGATAGGAGAGGTCTGCTGCACTAGAATCAGCTCCCTGGCTGGGGATTGAGCTCGGGCCATAGCAGTGATAGCGCTGAGACTTAATCCCTCAGCCACTTAGGCTCAAGAGATGAAGAGTTTTATTGTCAGCCACAATTCATGAAGCCCTGCTTCATTCATTCAGTAAGCTAAAACAGGAAATCAATAAAAATATAGAATCCAAAAGTAAGAATAAGGTCACCATCCAAGTCTCTGGCTTGTTGGAAGCTTGGCAGTGAGGGAAGTGACTTTAGGAAAGAGTCAAACTATGGCATTTAAGTACACAGAAACAGTACCAGAGTAATGCTTAAGAAAGGAAGTGGATCCCTATTATTTGTATGTGTATGTGTGAAGAAGTGTCCCCAAGGACACGTATCCCATGTATACTAACTTGGATGGTATATGTGAGGAGTGCTGGACTTCAGGAAATAGAAAACTTTTAGGAATGTTATCTTACTTGCTGTATTCTGTGGTAAATTGGGCTCCTCCATAATAAACTTCCAGCGGCTTCTTCTTGAGAGTTAGAGTCAGGGCCCTGTGCAGCACATCAGCCGAAGGCCCTTGGCAGCCAGGGGACTTCCACACTTGTACAGTGAAAACCAGACTCGTGGTGATGGAGGGACTGTGGAAGTAGCACCTGAATGGACATTTGCATCTCTTAGTGGACATATAGCACCAGAAAAAGTATGCCATGGGAGGTGCAGGCTTAGGAGTGGGATGAACAAAGTCTGCAGAGGACAGTATTGATGCAAAAGTCTTAAAGACTCCCCTCACCATTGTGTAAATCCTCAACCTCAACTGTCCCTTTACCTGCTGGCACCTCCTCTGCTCACTAGAGCCTGTAGTACTGCTTCTGTCAGCTCTTCTCGCTCATCCTTCCCCAGGTAGTGACTTGGGGGTCCACCTAATCCTATGGAAAGCTGGAATGATAGGTCTCTGGTTGAAAGAGTCACAAGTGGAGAAGTAATAGCATCCATATCCTCATTAGTCTGACACAGCCGACCCCGGGGACAGAAGAGAAGACCATGGTACCCAGGTATCTGCAAGGAAATACATAGGGTACAGTATAGACCCAATTACTTGTGCAGGGCCCTCCCTGGTGGCACAAGGGGTTAAGCACTGCACTATGAAGCATCCACAGCCACTGCAGCACAAGTTCGATCTCCAGCCAGGGAGCTAAACCACATGACACAGCAGGCCTCTCTTGCCTCGCCTGCTTCTCCCCTCAGCAGTGTATTTCAGTCATTCTGCCTAATCTGCTCCATACTCTTTCCCCACTCCCCACACCTCCGGCCTGTACCCCAGCTCTTGTATGCATAAATCTTTAAAAAAAAAGATTACTCATGCAGGCTCTCCTAAAGGAAACGTGCAATCAACATCTGAGTCATGGATTCAATGGGTATTTAGGAGAAAATGAATGAGTGTCAAAACAGCTTGGATAGTTCTACCTTATGTGCATTTACCAACTTCTCCAGTGTAGTGCAGCTCTTCCACTGAAGATACCCACCTGAATAGCTTCTCCTGGAAGGCAGGGGGCCCAGGGTGATCCCTCCACCTGCACCTTGTATGCGCCCCTCTCTGTGCACTGATGTAAGTAGCATCGGCCTGTGAGCTCCACTTCCTTCAGGTGTGGGGTCTGAGAGGGATTCCTGATCTGTTCCCCAGGGAGCAGTTGTGAAGTGAGGTTGGCAAGGAAGCAGCGACTCTGGGGATGGTAGATCTCCCCGTGGGGATTTTCTACCCCAGGTGGAAATCCATTTTCTTTCTTCCAGCATTCACTCTGAAGGGCAGGGCAGAAGTATTTGCCTGAATGCCTCAGAGGCTGACTCCTCAGGCTCACTCACTCTCTTTCTCTGTGTTCTAGTTTACTCACCTTGTTGGCCAGGGGCTTGTACATGCGGCAGCCCTCCAGCGTGGGGTCTGAGGAGCAGTATCCCTTGTCCAGGTGCAGGTAGTGGCAACCCAGTCCACTGTGTGCAAGGGATGGTAGGGCGACATCAGGATCCCTGACAGCTGCAAAACCCCTCCACCACTCAGCACACACACCTGCCAGTACAGAAGAAGTCTGAGGAGCTGGTCCTACATGTGGTCACCAGGCCAAATTCTGGGCCAGATCCTGCTTGAGAGAGAGGACAAAGAGCCCCAAGAAGCAACGAAGCCCCAAACATTCCTTTGTACCCGCTATGCTTACAGTTCCAGAGACACCTTGGCAGCAGACAATCCCTTCAATCTCTCACTTCCTGACTTGGGTTGTGAGTGCCCCTCTGCCATTCTCCCTGATTTCTCACCCTGGCCCCACAATAGTTCCTCTGCAGCATCGTGGTTGACTTGGTACCAGCCTGAGTCTTGGAAGGCAGCAAGAGTGATTGGGTCAAGTCTGGTGCGTCGGGCACCATCAAAGGTAGCGGTCATTATAGAGCCCTGGAGAAGTCGGGCCTCCCAGTGTGAAGACAAAGAGCCCTATTGGAGGAGATAGTTGGTTGCCACCTGGCGACTCCCCTTTCCCTCCATGACCCCCTGGTGTTCTCATTCTCACCTCTTCTTCTAAGGGAACACCCAGTGAAATCTCAGGCACTCCCAAGTGTTTGGCCAGGCTGTGACTAACAGTTGGTGTGGTAAGAAGCAGCTGCCCCCACCGGCCTTGCCGCGTCACTTGTTGCCTGGTAGAACAGTTCTCTCTTACTGAGAACAGAAAGGGGAGAAGGCAATAGGAGGAATAGAAAATGGAGAAAGGGTGAGGGAAATCAGAAGGATGGCATTCATGAGATGGTTGTGGTTCCCCTTGGGTTGACAGGGTGGGAAGACCTCTCTCTCGCTCATTTACCGCCAGGTCCTGAGGGACAGTCTCGCCACTTGCTGAAGAGCTGTCCAGAGAAACCCAAGGCATGCAGCAATTCATGGAGTGTGACCTAAGGACAAGACTGCAGGGTGAGGGCGCTGGATATGCAGCACTACTGGCCGCCACTCTACAGCCCCTCTGCCCGTTGGCTCTTTTTAGAGCTCGAGGCACCTTCTCGTCCATCCTTAGTAGGTTCTTCCACTTCACGGGAAGCTGAGCGATTTGCCCCTACCCCCAACCTGTTTCTTTTCCCTATTGTGCAGCAGTCACCATGACGAGGTCACTGGGGCTGAGGCTGGTGCTGGTGAGATGTTGGGCACAGTAGACAATGGCACCAGCAAGGGGCCTGTCATCCAAGTCCAGCTGGCAGCAGGCAGCATAAGCTATGACAGAAGGCTGTGGATGGGCCAGGATGATGCAAAGGGTGGGAAGGAGAGAAGAGTCATAACACCGAAGGCTTCAAAAGGGAAGCCCAGAGAAGTCAGCAGGGCTGGTCTCAGGATGATTGAAGGGGGCCACCCCCACCCATACTTCATCAGCATTCCCCCAAGTTACCCCATGTAGTATAACTTCATGAAAAATTTTATGCTTCCTGACTCTTCCCATGATATTTATTTATTTATTAAAGATTTATTTATGTATGTATACAAGAGCTGGGGTACAGGCCAGAGTTGCCAGAGGTGAGAGGATTCATCAGATTTCAGAAGACTGGCTGAAATACACTGCTGAGGGGAGCAGCAGGTGAGGCAAGAGAGGTCTGCTGCGCCGTGTGGGTCCCCACCCTGGGCACCAAACTTGTTCTGCTATGCAGCGGTTGCTTCACAGTGTGGTGCTCAACCCACTGCACCACCAGGGAGGCCCCCCCCCCTCCATGATATTTAAGCACAAGAGAGGCAGAGTGGGAAAAGGCACTGGATTTGCACCTTACCTCTTGGTGACATTTGGAAGTGTGGGCAACCCGCACATACAGGAGAAAATCAGTGTTTTGGACCCCAGGCCCATCTGGCCGAACCAGCTGTGGAGGTCCCTGCTCCGGCCACAGGGCATAGCCACGGAGATGGGCATCAGGGATCTGTCCGAGAGCGGGGTGTGTCACCTAGCTTAGTGGATGGGCTGGGAGATAGGACAATAGGAAAGTGGTGATCTGGAGATGGAAACAAAGTGTATCTTTGATCGCCTTTGGCAGCTGGGTAGAATAGGGAGTCCTGCCGCCACCCCCCTTTCTAGTCTCTGATTTAATAAGTTGCCAGATTTCTAAGGGCCAGATTTCAGGAATCTGCGTAGTTGGGAAGCACATCTGATGTTGATAGTCGTGGAGGTCTAGACATGCTAGAGATATTTAGACCCCAGTATAAGGAGTTGCTCTCACCTTTGCACCCAGGCAACTCTCTCCTTTGTACCCTGGGTTCAAGAGGCTACACCTGCCAAGAATGAGTATCTGAGTATCTGTAGGTGAGCCAGAGATATTAGGGATCCCCCAGAAGAGGCATAATAAACAGTCTCACTGATATGACTCACTTGTGGTAGTTGGGGGTATCTGGGTCTCCCCAGAAGGCATGGCAGTATTGTGCAGGGTCCCGACTTAGAAGCAGAGGTTCTTGCACTGGAGAGACTAACCAAGACAAGAGGTTAGTTTCACCTAAACTTTTAAGAGCTCCAGTTCCTTTTCTGTAGTGTTGTTTCTCTCCTAGCCCTCTGCTCCTCAGCCCTCCCTGAATCCTTCTGTTTCCCAACTCACCCGCCAGGATACCTCGGAGTCGCTGAGCGGCCTCTCTCACTGCGGCCAGGGCTCGGGGTCCCCCTCTTGTCCCATCTTCCTCAGGACTCCAGGCTCCATCTGACACAGGATCTCCTATATAGCAGGTTTGGATTCGGAGTGGTTGTGGATCATGCCAGCCAGGGAGGGTGAGAGAGGAAGAGCGGGTGTTTGGGGGGAATTGGGAGAAAGGGGGCCTGAGAAGGCGCACAGACTTCTGTGTCTCCTCATGTAGACATCTGCTTGCGGCGGCCTCCAGGAGCAGCAGCAGCAGCAGCATCCTCCAGGGGTCGCTCCATAACTCACCCGGGATCCTTTCTGCTCCCGTGCCCAGCTCACTTGTCTCTTTATTATCTCTCTCCTAGCCCCATCCACCACCCCCACCATGCTTGTTTATTCTTTCCTGATTTGAGTGATCTTGGCTAAATCTACAGTTCCCACCAGGAGGTCGGATGTGAAACACAAGAACCAAAGTTGCTTCCTGTGGGGGTGAGGGCATGGGGTGGAGGCGAAGAGTAGGGGAGGGAAGTGTTATCATTTCTGAGACCTCAACTCACTTTTCCAAAGCAGAGCCTGCCCATCCACAAAGGAACTTTCGCAGTGCTCTTCCATCTCTCAACCCAGCCCTGTGCAGTTCTCAGGGGATAACATCAGAATCTCCCCAGAACTAAAAAAAAAAAAAAAAGAAAATTGGTATTAAAGTAATAGTATGTAAAATCGGTGTTAAAATAATAGTAGTAAAGTAGTTGGTGTTGGGCCTCCCTGGTGGTGCAGCAGGTTAAGCGCCGCACTGTGAAGTGTCTGCGGCACAGCAGCACAAGTTCAATCCCTGGCCAGGGGGGGGACCCACACGGCACAGCAGACCTCTCCTGCCTCGCCCGCTGCTCCCCTCAGCAGTGTGTTTCAGTGGATCTGCCTGTTCTGCTCCCTGCTTTCTGTGGTGAATCCTCTCACCCTCCATGTCTCTGGCCTGTACCCCAGCTCTTGTATGTATAAATAAATAAATCTTTTTTTTAAAAAATAAAGATTTCAAAAAAAGAAAGTAGTTGGTGTTAAGGTAATCGTGGTGTTAAAGTAGTAGTAGGGGGCATTCTGGGCTCTGCTGGTGCCTGTCTAGCCCCGTGGCACAGCCGGGCGGGCTCTAGCCTCTGCATCTATGCAGGACACTTAGTCGACACTCAGCAAATATGTGCCAGCCGCTGACAGCTCCTGGGAGAGGCTACTGTGTCATCTCTGTAGGCTCCACAGAAGCCACGGACACTCAGGGAGGGAAAGTCAACTCTCAGAATGGATATCTGTAGACCATGCTCACAGATGTTCTCACCTAGCTCTTGGAGCTCCCTTTGTTTTGTTTGTTGCTCACACAGTGCCCTCACATCCTGCTTCCTCTGCCTGGGTACCCCGCCTTCCCTGCCTGTCTGCCTGACTTGCCTTTCCTGTAGTTCCTCTGGGAAGCCTTTTCTAACACCTCCTGCCCAAATTCCACACCTGTTAGAAGGGAGGGACCTATCCTCCCAACCCCCCCCCTCTTGTCCTCCTCTGTTTCAGTCCTTAACTTAGTGGTTCTCCCTCTGCATCTTGAAGTCCTTCAAGATAAACCTGCTGCTTCCTGACCATTTTCCTCTGCACAGTTTGTAGATAAAGGAAGAGAACCTGACACCAGGAAAGAACTTTTGGAGGAGCCCACCAGCGGTAGACAAGGACTGCAGTTCAGAGAAGGAAGGGCTGCTGACTCTGTAGGGTGCTTGGTTTTATGCTTTTGCACACCAGAGCATGACCAGAATTGCCAACCATGAACGAAGCATCCAAACTCCAAAGCCAAACCAGCTCTGCCATTTTCTCTCTGTGTAACTTAGGCCTGGTGCTTTAGTGTCCCCCATCTGCAAAATAGGAACCCCTTCTAGGTAAGAGCTGGGATTATACCTCCCTGACAGGTTATTAGGAGAAGACTAGAATGTGCTGAGGACGGCCTCTGGCTCACAGCAAATCTAGTCGAGTGAACAGCCCATACTGTGCAGACCCTTGCAACTCAGTGGAGAACTCTTCTGTTCTTTTTAAAAAAAGATTTATCCATTTAGGCATACAAGAGTTGGGGTACCGGCCAGAGTCAGTGAGAGGATTCACCAGACAGAGCGGGGAGTAGAACAGGCAGACTGACTGAAACACACTGCCGAGAGCAGCAGCAGGTGAGGCAGGAGAGGTCTGCTGCGCCCTGTGGGTCCCCTCCCTGGAGGGGGATCAAACTCATGCTGCAGTGACTGGTGATAGCTTCACAGTGCTGAGACTTAACCCCTTACGCCATCAGGGAGGCCCCAAGAACTCTTCTGTTTTTATCAACATCTATACAACTCTGGGGGACTCTCCTTTCTCTAAAACAAACGTAGCCTTTTTCTCCTCCTGTCAGAGGCCTTCTGTTAAGTTGGCTGGGGCAGCCCAATCTGGTGATTCACAGGTTGGCTCTCTGGGGCTTTCTGGGCCGAGTCCACAGTCGCTGCTGGTGCTTTGCTGTCCCCTTGTGGCCATGTGGAGGCAGCGTGTGCCCCTGCAAGGTATGGGGTACAGCCTCGTTTCATAGGAGCATGCACAACTCATTGTCTAGCACAAGCAGCACAGAAAACACCTCGTGTTTCTTCTGCTGGAATACCTCCCTGCTGCCTCTGCCTGACAAATGCTTCCTCCTCTTTGAAGAATTAGCTGAGAGGGTATCTGCCCCTTGAGACTCTTCCTTTCTCCCCTGGCAGAGTTAGTTTGCATATCCTTTGTTCTCAATAGCATTTCTTTCACATCTTTGAAGTAGCACTTATTATATCGCATTTAATTTTGCGCTTGTTTCCCTGGTAGGCTGTGGGCAGAGCCTGAGTCTGATTCATCTTTGAATTTCTGAAAGGTATGAAGTTGGGACAGAGGGATAATGGAGGCGAGGAGATGAAAGTGAGGAAAGGGTCGGGAAGTAAGGAGAGAGGGTGAAAATAAGAACTATCTTATTGAACACTGCCTTTGTGCCCAGACGTGACTCCGAGCACTTTATACTCATGCAGTCCTCTCAGCAAAGTGGTTAGATGGTGGACGTGGGGTTCGAGCCTGTGCAGTTAGGCTCCTAGCACGGGCTTTAAATCCATCTTGCCGTACCACTTCTCTGGTGCACGGTATGCAGGGCAAAGCAACAGGATGAAAGACACTTGTTCTGAGAAAGATGAGGGTGAGGAGGAAAAGTAGAGACTGGAGAGAGAGTGGGGCAAGTAGATAATGGGGGGTTGCAAGAAAATAGAAGTTAAGATGAGGATGGAAAGGAGAAAGAGGGAGTGGAGGCAGACATGAGATGGGTAAGGAGAGAAAATGCTGATGAGAAAGAGATGGAAATGAAAGAGAGGGCGTAGGGTGAGGCTGCGGGGTGTGGAGGGAGGGTGGGGCCAGGCTGGCAGTGCCCTAGGTAGTGTCCCTTCATGGGGTGCTCCATCCAGCATGCCGAGCTCTGCCTGTCACCACTAGTATCCTCCTCCACATCCAAGGACCCAGAAGGAACCCTACCACCCCAAGCTGCAGCACCTATGAAATAACCGCATCACTACCCCCTCTGATGCGCCAGCCTTTCCTGATGTTCCTGTGTTCAGCTCCCAGCAGTGGCTGGGCCAGGTCACTGAAGACTCTCAACCCTTCCTGTCCTGCCTCTCCTTCGCTGGGGCACCAGGCTCACCTCTTAAACCCCTCTTTTGTTAGGGTCTTCTGCTCCCCTTTCCTGTCTGTCCTTTTCCTCCACAGACCTGGGTAAGTCCCAAGCACAGATGAACGCTGTGTGTTTACTCTCTCTGGAGCAGCTCAGAAGCACTGAAGGAGATCACCCAGAGGACAGGCTGCAGCCACTCTAACATTGTCATGGTCACTTCAGTTTCATGTTCCCAAGTCAGAAATCTCCGCTCCCTTGGCAGGCTCAGCTAAGCAGTCGGTCACTGCTGTCTCCTCTTCTCTCACTGTGGAAATGGCCTCAGCCTGCCATACACCCAGATGTGTGTGTTCGAATCTGCTGCCCTCTTTCTCCCTTGTTCTGAGAAGAAATGCTAACTTTCTTTGGAAGGTTCCTCCCTTGTTAGAGCCTCTGAATCCCACAGAGACATCTGGCCTCAGGCCCTCTCTGATCTCACTGCTTGCTTCAATCTAGTATGTCCCTGCCCACAGAGTGTTCTCTCTGCTGGGAACCTCCCTTTGGCCACACTGACTCCTCCTCGCCTTTTACACACCTGCCTACATGTTACTTTCTCAAGAAGCCCTTCCTGACCTTCTTCACACTTGAATCAAGTGGCCTCGTTACTCTCCGCCACCAGTCACTCTTTTACTTTGGCCACGTAGCACTGCCCACAATTTAGAATGATATGTTTACTTGTGGTATTATGTTTATCTGTCACCCTCATTAACCCCATAAGCCCCACAAAGGCAGGGACTGTCCTCCCTGTTTGTCCTGTAGCTCCTTTAACAAGCAAAGTTCAGGGTCTGGGGTGGCGTTCAGTAAGTATTTGGGGAGCCATTAAGAGAATGAAGAGTATGGTGAGAAGACAGGAGGGTGGTATCTCAGGAGGAAGGGTAAGGACAGAAAATGGAACGTAAGGAGCGTGGATGGCCGTGAGAGAGGATGGAGATGAGGACAATGTGCAAGACTGAGGCTGGGGAAGGGGCGGGGAGGCAGGACCGGGGCCTTTGAGCTGGGCCATCTTTGGCTTCCCAAGGAGCTCTGTTGCTGGTGCATTGGTGGTTCAGTGGTAGAATTCTCGCCTGCCAAGGAGCTCTGTTGCCTGGCCATGTTGCTTGTAAGGTCTGAAGGCAGCACTGGTGGGCAGGGCTAGACTTTATCTTGGGGTGCAGTCCTAACCTCAGATGGTGACAGAGCAGGAGCCAGCAGGGGTTTTGCAAACCGTCCCGATTGCAGCAGGCCGGCAGTCTCACTCGGGACAGGTGGGTGGGGCCTAAGCTTATCTCCCAAGTACAGTCCTAACCTCAGATGGTGACAAAGCGGGAGCAAGCAGGCGTTTTGCAAACCGTCCCGATTGCAGCAGGCCTGGATGACCCGGCCAGGGCCACAACACTAGGTGTGGAGGGCAGCAGAGGTCTGGACAGGGTGGGGCGTCAGGGTGAGGCTTGGCTTGTGGAGCATGGGGGATGGACCCACTCTTACCTCTACCTACCTCTGGTACCTGAAGAGGAGATCCTAGCTCTGTAGGTGGCCCCTCTGTTAGGAAGCCTTTCCCTTCAGTCTCCCTATGTACTCTGAAGCTAGAATTGATGCCAGTTGCAGCCATTTTCCTCTGAAAATACCCCCATCTCTCCTGTGGGGTAGCTTTGGGGAATTTCTCATGCACCATGGAGGTTTTTTTGAGGCCAGGAAGCAGCTGACAGAGGCCAGCCAGGAATTCTGTCCAAGCCGAACCATTAGCACTTTAGAGCAGGTAAAGCTGAGTCCTGAGGGGAGAGGTCTGCTGTCTGGGCACCAGCGAGGTGACAGGAAGTGACTGGCCTGTTGAAGAGGAGGCACACAGGCGCTTAGCCCAGCCGATACACCCCCCTCCATCCATGTCCCCTCACTGGTTTGGGGCAGGGTGGGGGGTGGAGGTGAAGAGGCCCCTTTCCACCTCCACAACCCCAACCGGGATCTTGCAACACCGGGATGGGGGCCCTGGGGGCCCAGGCATGTAGCAATCTGTGGGGGTGGCGTGGGAGGTGTGCATGATCGGGGGAAGCGGCTTTCACAAGCAGCCGCCACCACGGGCTGACCTTGGCAGGCTCACCTTGGGTGGCTTCCTCCCTCTGCGTGGTAAGACAGACAGCCTGCCTTCTCCCCGGCTGCGTCCCTGGGGTCCAAGATTCCGTTTCTCAGCCCAGGACTCTCATCTTCACTCCAGTTTTACTTATGAAGGAAAAGTGGACCTGAGCTGTGAATTCTAAAGCAGTAGGAATGCATGTGGGTGCTGTTTGGGTCTTGGTTTGCTGGTTTTCCAGGCCTAGCACCTTTCCCCAGGCATAGCGGAGGTGGGGCTCACTGCCTTGGAGTGCAGCGGGGGACTCCTTCCTGCCACTGCTTCCCCTGGTGGCAGTGATAGGATGACCTGGGTATGGGGCACCTGCTTTCCACCCACCCCAGATGCTCAGGGGCGGCCCTTTCCTCAGAGGGACTGAAGAGAGTCATTTACAGCTCTGTCTGGAGGAAGGGAGGTGTTCTCGCCACCCCTTCCTCTGCCTCCTCAGCTGACTGTGCTGACCTTGGCAGCCCAAGCTGCCTGACTCCTTAGGGCCTTTGCATTTGCTCACCCTGTGTGCACCCTTCCCCCCAGTTTGGCACATCTGCCTCCTTCTTGTACATTTTTAAATGTCACCTCCTCAGAAAGGCCTTCCTTGATTACCCAGCTAAAATAACCTCCCTACCTGCTTGTTTATTCAGTCTCCCCATTGGGCATAGTCAAATGGGGTAGTAATTAGTGATTCACATGAAGGTACCTTCTAGAGCTGTGAACCAACTGGATTAAGGAAGAGCAGCAAGCAGTCGTGAAGCGGGCAGGCGTCCCATGAGTGGGAGCTGTGGGGCGCACTTGTGTGTGGGGGTGGGGGCAGTGGGGGTGGGATATAGGCATCTACCTTTGTCTCCTGCTGCCCTCCCAGCTCCTGGAATACCGCAGGACACCCACTGGGCAGGAGGGCACCTGGGTGGGTAGAGGGGCAGGGAAGACGCTCAGGCCATTTGTTCGTGGCCTTATCCCCCAACCCCGTCAAGCTAAGAGCTGTCCTGTTCACTGTAGTGTTCTCAGCACCTTGCAAGAGCCTGGCATGGAGAAGATGTTAAACAAATAACTTGTTGAATAAATTGCTTTGGCCCAACCAGTTGAAGTCAAGTTAAAAGCCTCATTCATAAAGGGTGACTTCTGGCTGCCTGATCTCTCCCCAGGACATGACGTGCCACAGAAACACTTTTCTTACCATGAGGCTGCAGCGCTTCTGCACCCTCAGTGCCGGCCACAGAGCCTCCACCAGACCCCTATGGGAAGGGTGGGGGTGGTAGTCATACAACCCAGAGCTGTGGGAAAGCAGCTAGGGGTGGGTGCTGAAGCAACCCAGGTCCCATCACCCAGAACCTTGACAATAAGTCAAGGGCCAGTGGTCTTGAGTGGAGAGGAGGAAATCCGGGGGTTGAGTCACTCACCGTGTTCTGTACAAACCTCCTTTATGCAACCCATTCCTCTGGGCTAAAAGGAAGGTTCAGGATTCTCCCAGGTTTCCACAGAGAGTGCACCTCCCCCTCCTGACTCAGGTGCCTGGGTGAGGGAAAAAACCATCTATCCAGGTTTGGATCTGAACATTCATCAGACCTGGGGCAGCGAGACTCCGGGCACAGAAGTGGGGAGATGGCGAGTAAGAGACTCAGAGGCAAAGGTAGGGAGGGACTGAGTCCAGAGGGGGACAGATTTGGCACGGGAGGGAAATGAGATGGTAGAAGAGGAGAGAGAGAGAGAGAGAGAGAGAAA
>JAGFMF010011946.1:853221-871372 GCA_019455555.1 Galemys pyrenaicus | reverse complement strand
GGGAGAGAGAGAGAGAGAGAGAGAGAGAGAGAGAGAGAGAGAGAGAGAGAGAACACAGGGTGTGTGTTAGCTGGCTTTAAGGATCCTGACTCTGGGTCTTTCTCTCAGAAAGGTATCCCTAACTTGGGCTTTCTTGGAAGCATCTAGGGGGCTAACCCTTATTATGTTCTGGGTCTCAGTCCCAGAGCTCAGGCAATGCCTGATTATTTATTGTTTTAGGTTATCAGTCAACCTAGTGCAAAACAGAGCAGTAGAGGGACCGAGGGAGGGACAGAAGGTTCCTTTTCCGCTTTGGCCCTCAGCCCCTTTACCTATCAAATGTGGCTCACTCTATCTTGCCTATGTGAGGGCAGAGTCCACCAGGTGACCCCTGGGGTCTCTTCCAGCACCTCCTGAGATTTGTGATTTTAGGGTGTTCATTTTGGTTCTATTCTAACCAATAGGGTAGAATAGAACAAGGTGAGTCCCTTTCCTGCGTTGAAGCCTTAGCTTCCTTGCCTGAAACATGAGAAATTCAGAGGAGATCTCTGAGGTCCTTTCAGTTCTAGAAAATTGGAATGAGTACACACATTCCTGCTTACCATGTCCTGACTGTTTTCCTTGACCATAACTCTGCTATGAGGCCACTGTACTCCCATTTTGCAGATGAGGAAACCAACGCAAAGAGGGAAGTAACTTGCTCAAGATCACACAGCTAGTAAGCCACAGCCAGAATCCACTCCAGCTCTCAAGCAGCGTCTTGTCATGCTCTTGGGCTAGGTTTCAAAGAAAAGGAAAACCCACTTCCAACCTGGGGCTTTGCTGGCCCTCGTGAATTGTCATCCTCATGGTCAGCTTTTCAAGTACAAACAAGGTTTGGGATCATTTGCAAATGGTTTGTTCCCTAAGCACTGAGATTCTCAAGCTTTGGGGAAGCTGAGTCCCAGGAGATGGGGGATAAATATGGGAGCAGGTAGGTAGAAGCCTTGTTGGGGGAGGGGAGCTCAATTTTGTAGCTGGGACTGAAGAGAGGCCATCAAGGCTGGATCAAGTGCTGAGGGGCCATAGATATGTCAAGCCATCTGGAATTTTCTCTTGGTCACCTGAGGCCAGAACCCCCAGAACTTTACCTTCAGGGCAGAGTCGGCAGGCCTGGCATACTGGACTGGGTGGGGCTGGGTCTCCCTGCAGTCTCTGTTAGGATGGTATCCAGAAGCCAGTCCAGAGGGGTAGAGGGGGGAGGTGACGTCTGTGTCCAGAAGGACAGGGTGGGCCTGGGGTGGGCGTGGGAGGAGAGCACTGTGCCTGAGTGATGTTGGGGAAGGGCTGTAAGCAGTGTGTCTAGAGACTATTTCCAAATAGTATGCATGAAACTAGCGGTGCGCTGGGCCAGCCACATGCATCCCCTACCCTCGGAGTACCTCCATGCCACACACGCAAGTGAGCGCCCCCCTCCACACACACACTGTATAGCCCCAGCACCAAGTCATAGTGCACTTTTATTCAGCCACAGAATTAATATGCTGGGTTCTGCCCCCTACCCGTTTCCCCCACTGTTGCCACCCTTGCTATTTGTTCATGGTCTATGTCTCAGGCTCCGCCTGTGAGAGGCCCTAGGGCCCCAGCAGGGAGGGGGTCCTCAGGATTGGACCAGACAGGGAGCCAGCGCCCACAATCCACCAGCCATGCTCAGCTGCAGCCCCCCACGCCCTTGATGAGGTTGGCAGCCTCGGGGATCTGGCGGAAGAGGTTGCGGAGGGTGTCCAGCTCCTGGGTGAGTTGCTCCACGCGGCTGCGGAGGCGCTCGTTCTCGGCCATGTACTCCAGCACCTTCTGCTGCGTCTCCAGAATGCGCCTCTTGGCCTTGTCCCGGCTCTTGCGCACCGCGATGTTGTTCCGCTCCCGCCGGAGCCGGTACTCCAGGCTGTCTTTGTTCACCGCCTTCTTGCCCTTGTGCGAGGGGCCCGCTGGGGAGGGCGCCTTGAGAAGGGGGCTGCAGGGCGCTGCCCCAGAGGCCAGAGGGGCCTAGAAAGGAAGGCGAGGGGCTGAGTGAGGCTGGTGGCAAGCAGGGTGGCGGCAAAGCAGGAGTCCAGCTTCCACGCTTGGCCATCAGAGGGATCAAGAGTCAGTGCCAGCCCCTGGCTCCCAGCTCAGAACAGCCACTGCAAGGCCTGGTATTCAGGGTCTCCTGCTCTGGCCCCAGCTTCCTTCCGGGCTCCCAAACCCCCTATGGACACCTTCTTCCTAACGAGCTCGAGTCTCTAGGTCTACATCACTGGTGATTGCCTCTTCTAGAAGCAGGTGGCAGAGGAACAAGAGTAAAGGGCTGGTGGGCAGCAGAGAAGCTAGCGCAAGACCTGTCAAGGCAGGACGGTTGGCTGCAGGAGCTGCAGGACAAGTTGGGTTCCAGCCACAAGGGGGGCGCAGGCTGGGAGTGAAATCCCAGAGAAGCGAAGGGGTCTTGGTGGTGAGCACAGAGGGCTCAGGGCCGCCTCCACTGCACAGAGCACAGCGAACACTGCCCTGGAGGCCACTGGGCAGCTCACAGTCCCCCCATCCGCACAGGTCTCTCTCCAGCCCGGGGGGCAGGGGGAGAACGGACCTGCTCTTACCTTGAGCACACGCAGGGGCTGGTTGGGTGTCGCCAGGGCCGGGGGCAGGTGCATAGCCGTCTGCCCACAGTGCGCCACCTGGTACTGAAGAGGGTTGTAGGCGCCACGGGCAGCCCCCCGGCCGCCCTCTGGCCCTCGGGGCTCCTCCTTTACAGCCACAGCCCTAGGATCGTAGCTCCCTGGGCTGCTGTAGATGCCAGGTCCCAGTGTCTTCCTGTCAGGGCCGAAGGTATGTGGGGGGTAGGCAAAGGGCCGAGGGTCAGGTGGCAGGTAGTGGGGGAAGGCAGGGGTTCCAGGGCCCTTGAGGCCTCGGGTCTCAGGTGCCGGCTTCACCGCAAAGAGGTCTGAGAGGAGCTGCTCCTCCCCAGACTCAATATAGGCGGAGAGGTCAATGGAGGCCTCATGCTCACACATGTCCCCCAGCTCCCCAGGCCCCGAGCGGCCCCCTGAGAACTCCAGAGGCTGCTGGCCAGCCCGGGGCTCACACTCATAGTAGGTCCCGTGGGACATGGCTGGCCCGCCCCCTCGGCTCCCCGCCCCCGCGGCCCTGCTCTTGGGGCACCCTTCTGGATGCTCCCCTGCCCGTTCTACCTCCCCCAGCCCTAGATCTATCTGCCCTAGATCTGCCCTCTCGCTGCCTTCTGTCACACACTCCCGTGCGGCTCTGCTCCCTCCTCTGCTGTTTCCTTTTCCTTCCTCTCTAGTCAATGCCTCTCTTCTCTTCCCTTTTTTCCCCTCTCTCCTGGGGCGATTCGGGGAGGGGCAGGGTACAGTCCGAGGGAGGGGTGCAGTCCTTAGAGAAGTGGGGCCCCCAGCCCAGTTAGCAGGTGGGGGCACGCTTTGGTTATGGTTCAAGCCAGTGTTCCAAGGTGCCTAGGAGGTGATGCTTCGGGAATGCCTGCCCCTCCTGCTGAGTCCAGGGGATTCCGGAGGTCTCCTTCCTCCAATTTCCAGAGTTCTGTGCAGAATGAAGTGCCAAATCAGAATGAAGGGAGAAAAGCCTTTTCCAGGGCCGACCCCCGGGCTTGTCTGAGCTCCTCCCTTGACACACCTCCCTCTGGGTCCACCACAGTGCTGAGCTCCACCTACCCCCAACAGTAGCCCCACCTCCCAGGGCGTTCTCCAGGGTGCAGGTCAGGGGGTGCTGTTGAGTAGTTTAGGAATCAGTGATAGATTCTGGGAACAGGCCATATACAGGGCCTGTGTCGTGGCTCAAGGCCTGCTCATTTGCTAAATTTTCGCACGAGGTCTGTGCAATGAATGGCCCAGATCCTCACATGTTTCCAGCCCTGGCTAGCTTTAGCAACCTGGCGCAGTCCCCAGCTGCCTAGCTTGGCTGGTCAGGACTTGGGCCCTGTGCCCAAACAGGCAGGCTGTTTGGCCCGCGAGCTGACAGCCGCCCTCCCCTGGTGGCTGCAGTGCCTCTCCTCCAGGCCTTGTGCTGCAGAGCCTCGAGCTGGCACTCTGCCCCACTTCCTGCGCCCAGCATGGGGCTCAGGCTCTGGCTGCAGCTTGGTGTGCTGTCTGTCCTTCTACATGGCCGTTCTCTGACCTCGATGCGTGTCTCTTGGGTCCACTTCCTCTTGTGAGGCTTGAGAACCCTTCTCTTTTGTCATCGTCTCTTCCTGGAGCTCTGTTTCAGGGTTTCCAGGAGAAGCCCAGGCTCTTTACATTTTTGTTCTCATGAGCAGGTGTGTGTGTGTGTGTGTGTGTGTGTTACAGTGTGGTGGGGGGAAGCCCTCCCTTTCCTTTTTCCTCTGGGAACTCCCCACTCCCTTCTGGCAGGCACCCAGGCGGTGGCCTTGCTTTTACTTGTCAAATTTAATCTACAAAAGCAACTTGAGGTTCAGTGAAAAGGAAAGGACACTGGCTGCTGCCAGTGCACTGCGACCTGTGGGAGCAAGCATGGGAAGTCAGTCACACCAAGGGTCAGGCCACAGCGGGCAGAAGCAGGGGGATGTATGTGGCACTGAAGACTAAAATAGAAGATGTAAATGTAGACAGGGCTGCCTATAGGCAGGCAGGTTACTCCTCTTAGTCTCCCAGAAGCTTTCTGAGCATGGCCTGAACTACTTTTCCTGAAATTTTGACCTGGAATACAGAGATGTGTGTGTGTGCCAGAGACAGATCTCAGTCATCAGGTGGGGGGATTTCTGCTTGCTACCCATTTCAAAGGACACTGTGGCAAACAAGTACCTGAGCAAGCTGAGCTGCTTTAGTTTGACGGCAGTTCCTCTTTCAGCCACCAGATGACAATATTGCTTTAAATGCTGAGCTCGAGGGAGGGCAGTGGTGCGGAAAGGGTGGACAGCAGAGGGCAGCCAACTAGGGCCCTGGAACCCGGCAATGTAGCGCTGGGCTTCCACATGGTGGGAATAGGACTTGCAGTGCGGTTTCAACCACTAGTATGGGAAGTTTTTGCTAGGGCCTTGTTTCAATGGGGGAAAATTCTATCCTATGGGGTCTTGCTGTTGGCATAGGGGTTAAGTCTCAGCACTATTTTTTTTTTAAATTTATTTATGCATACACGAGCAGGGGTACAGGCCAGAGTCCAGGGAGGTGAGAGGATTCACCAGAGACAGAGTGGGGAGCAGAACAGGCAGACTGACTGAAACACACTGCTGAGGGGTCGAGGCAGGAGAGGTCTGCTGCGCCACATGGGTCCCCTCTCTGGCTGGAGGCAGGGATCAACCTTGTGCTGCAGTGGCTGCAGTTTGCTTCATAGTGCACTACTTAACCCACTGCGCCACCAGGGAGGCCCAAGTCTCAGCACTATTATCACCATGGCCTGAGGTTGATCCCCAGCTAGGGAGGTGACCCACATTGGTATAGCAGACCTCACCTGCCTTGCCCACTGCTCCCCTCGGCTGTGTTAGGGGGTGTCGGATCTGTTAGGGGTAAGGGGAGTCCTGAATGGATTACACAGATAACTTTGTGGACTCCAACCCCCACTCAAGACCATCGGTATTCCAAAACCACAAATCCAATAATATAATTATCAAAAAGTAGATCACTGGGACCTGAGGGTAGAGTTAAGCAGCCAGGCTGGCTATATAACCAGAGAGCTCTCTCTCTTGAGCACTCTCTTCCTTTAGCGCCATCTCCCTTAGTTCAAAGCCAGCTCTCAACATACAGTTAGGTTCCAATTCAAAAAATCTGGTAAAATATTTAGAAATTTGTATCCCTCTCTTCTTTTTGTATTATTTATACTTTTTTTTTAAAGATTTATTTATTTATGCATACAAGCACTGGGGCACAGGCCAGAGGTGTGGGGGGGTGAGAGGATTCACCACAGAGAGCAGGGAGCAGAACAGGCAGATCAACGGAAGTACACTGCTGAGGGGAGCAGCGGGCACAGCAGGAGAGGTCTGCCACGCCATGTGGGTCCCCTCCTGGCCGGCAGCAGGGATCGAACTCGTGCTGCAGCGGCTGCGGTTTGCTTCATAGCGCGTTGCTTAACCCACTGCGCCACCAGGGAGGCCCTGTATTATTTCTACTTTATTCCCCTTCTTTTGTAAAATAAAACCCTTTAATAACCTTTGTTGCGTGTGCCTAAAGTTAAGGCTTATTATAAAAGTCTTTTAAGCGCGAGCAAAAACTCATTTTATATTAAGGTTGCCCTGGAACAGATCCACTTGTTGTGCTCTCTACTCCGTCTCTAGTGAATGCTCTCACCTCCTCCCTGCCCACATGTCTGGCCTACACCCCAGTGCTGCTTCTTCTTTTTAAATTTATTTTCATTTTCTTCATAAAAATAAAAAATAAATAAATAAACTCTATTTCCCCTCCTGAGTTTGAAACAATGACAATGTTTAAGGCCTCACATTGTCTGGGGTTATGTTTTTTCAGTTATTGAAAATTATACTTTTCCATTCCGTCCATTTCCCTGTGAGCTAAGCAGGAAGGTGTGCAAACAACCCGGTATTTTCATCCCAATCTTTTAAACAAGGAAAACATGTCTGAGAAGCTGAGTTGCCCAAGGTCATCCAAGGAAGCTATCTTGGTCTTGAGGGGATATAACAGGGCGCTTGTTCTCAAAACCCCAGGCCTGAAGGAATAGGGGAAGGGGGAGCTGTGTGACTCAGAGAGCCTTCTTTGCTCAGGGTCAGTCTCTTTGGGTACAGGGACTGTGTCAGTAGTGGGTGAACTGAGTACTGGAGGAAGCAGGAGGAGTACAAATAGAGCAGGCAGGAAATGAGAAAGCCACAGCTTCAGCCAAAGAGAGATAAGAGGTCTCAGCCCCCTACCTCCCAGGTGTTGCTGGCACATGCTCTGACTTCAGTGTTTCCCAGTAACCAAGGGGCTTGTAGGGGCTGTTGTCTGGGCAAGGGAGGAGAGGGCGATAGACAGGAAGCAGGGGTGTGTGTGTTGGGGGGCAGGGGTTGGTTCTTCGGTTCCCAGATTTGATCAGGAGCAGAAAAGCCTTCCTTGGTCAGCAGGATCTTTTGCTCCTAGCTAGCTGCTGCACAATCTATGTCTGTGCATCACCCTAGTGGCATCACCCTAGTGGCGCTGTAACAGCTCTCCGTCCAGACGCCACCTCCTTCACCAAGTCTTTCCAGCAGGGAGCATGGCAGCGCTGTGTCTGAGAACCGGGCTAACGTTCTGTCTTTGTCACTTACTAGCTTGGTGACCTTGGGCAAGTTATTTAATCTTCCTAGTAAAATGGCAGTACAGTCATGCCTGCCCCATGGGCTTGTTTAATCAAACTTTGAATAAGATTATGTGGGGAAAGCTACTGGTCTCAGCAAATAGTCACCTCCTCCGTCCTTCCTCTGACCGGTCATCCTGGTTTAGCCATGTCTTCTTTTATTTTTATTTATTTGTGCACACAAGAGCTGGGGTATAGCCAGAGGTGTGTGGGCGAGGGTTGTGTGAGAAGATTCACCAGAGACAGGGCAGGGAACAGAACTGGCAGATCAACTGAAATGCACTGCTGAGGGGAGCAGCGGGCGAGGCAGGAGAGGTCTGCTGGGCCATGTGGGCCACCTCCCTGGCCAGGGATTGAACTCACACCGCAGTAGCTGTGGAAGCTCCACAGTGCGGCGCTCAACCTCTTGCACCACTAGGGAGGCCCCTATTTGTGTCTTCTAGGCAGAGACACTATGTGCAGCCTCATCTGACGCCCCCATTTGAGGAGCATTTTTGAACACGGAGGCGCTGCACAGGCTGTGGGGATGGGGTGGTTCAGGCTCTGCCTGTGGAGACACCTACCAGGCCTCCTGGTCAGCAATGCCGAGAGGGCAGGGAGGGCACTTTAGAGCCCCCAAACCTGCCCTTTTTAAATGGGTTTTGTTATTTGCTGTATTAAGATAAACATATAAGGTTTATTTTAGAAGTTTTTTTTTTTAATTTTATTTTTATGCATACACGAGCTGGGGTACAAGCCAGAGTTGCGGGTGGTGAGAGGATTCACCAGAGGCAGAGCAGGGAGTAGAACAGGCAGATGGGCCGAAACACACTGCTGAGGGGAGAAGCGGGCGAGGCAGGAGGGGTCTGCTGCACCATGTGGGTCCCCTCTCTGGCTGGGGATCGAACTCGCACTGCTGTGCCGCGGATGCTTCACAGTATTGCGCTCAACCCACTGCGCGACCAGGGAGGCCCAACATATAAAGTTTTTAATGGAAAGGAATGTTAATATAGTTAGGGTATAATATAGAAAGGATAAAGAATGTAGTTATTAAGTTAAGTATTTAAAGCCTTGTTTTAATTAGTTTAAGATTAAAAAGTAAGTGTAGTTTTTTTATGTTTTTTTGCTTTATGGGTTTTTTCCACGTTTTTTATTTTGCTTTTTTCCTCCTCCCTTCCTTTTGTCCTCTTATCTCCTCTTTTTAGTATTTTTTTAATTTTGCTTAGTTCCACCCACTTAGGGCAGAACCAGGATTTTGGAACTTCCCCCTTTCCTGGGCTGGGGACCACCCTGTTACAGGCCCACATGTATCTGTGTGCCTTCTCACCCTCCTTCCCTCCAAATCTTTTCTCCTTGAAGGTAGGGTGAGATTACCCTTTCTATCTCTTCAGCTATGGTGACCAAATTGCCTGAATTGAAATTCAGGACAAGTGGAGTGACACATGTGGATATTCGTATGGAGATGACAAAACAAATTATTTGCAGTTCTTGATAACTTGGAATTCAGGAATATAAATTTGCTGTTCTCCCAGTGTATAGCAAAATCCTTGGGCACAGTGGTTAGGGAACAATGTGCTATGTGACTATATTAAAAAATAAGTGCCTAAGCAGTCGCCTCCAAAAGGTTCCCAAATTGCCTAAGGTCTGAGTATCTGAAATTCCTAGCATTAAAGTGACTGGGTTAAAACAAGGTAAAGGTCTAGGTTAAAAATAAATGCATGTGGCTCGGGAGGAGACCCACATTTGAACATGTGACCAGGATGAAAAGATCAGTGAGTGTCACCTTACCAGAGAGAGGGGTGCCCCCCAGGATAATTGTCTCCAAGGAGAGAGAGGAGTTGGGGGTGGTGCTGCACTTACCAGAGCAGGCAACAGGGTGGAGACCCCAGGCAGCCCAGGGGAAAGAAAAGTGTGCATGCTGGGCAAATAGGGGTCCCCCCAGGTGGATGTGAGGCTCGGAGAATGGCCTCTTGCACAAGACTGGCCTCTGCCCGATTTGCCCTCACAGCCTTGGGCTGGGAGATAGAAGGGCTCTTTGAGATTAGGTTCAACCTCTTTTTCCCCACCTCCTCTGAAAATGCTTAATAAGTTAAGTGACTTGCCCAAGGACACACAGCTGTTTAGTGTCTGTGCCCTGTGGACAGCGAGTCTCCAGTCTCAGTCTAGAATGCCAGACACAGGGCAGGGGGTGCTGAGTCCAGGCCAAGACTGCAAGTGGAGACATCGTGCCTGCCGGTGTCCTCAGGGTGTCCCAGATGGTGAAGGGTGATGTCTTAACCCTCTTCCCCCTACCGCCACCACCAAGTCTGACAGCGGAGCTGGCTCCAGAATGATGCCGTCCCAGGTCAGGCAGCTGGGAGGGCTGCCCACAGAGGACGCTACTCCAAGCAAGGCCTAGTTTAATCCTCTCAACTTCCTTCAGCAATTAACGCAAAGTACCAGGGGGTATTTGTCCGGATCTTAATGCTTCCTCCTTTGTCAATCTTAGTGCTTCCTCCTAGTCCCACAATCCTAGTCTTTCTTCCTTTGGGAAGGAAGGCCTCTTCCTTGAAGGCTCTGCACAGCTGAGTGGACCCATCTCACCATCTCCCTCAGGACCCTTGGACTCCACTGGTTGCTCTCCTAAGTCCCCTCTGCCTCTGTCCACAGGTTCAGACTGCCCCTTCTTCTCTCCCTGGGCTCCGGCTGTCCAGGCTTGAGAGGACTTTGCTGACTGCGCTTTGAGGGACTAACCTGCCTTGGCTGCCTCCCTCAGCTCAGTCCCTTCGCCCACAGCTCCCGCTTGGACAGGGCTGTTTCTTCCTCCAGCTAGTCTGCAGGCGCTGAGCTTCATGCACAGAGCAGGCTTACAACACTCAGGACTTCACAGAAGAAATGAGCGGGTTTTTGGTTTAGAATGGTGACTTCTTGCTTGTGGCATCTGAATGAAGTGGTGGAGAGTGGCCTTTGGGAATGCCATCTTGGAAGGGACCTGGCAACCAGCTCCTCTGACTGAGAGAGGAAATGCCTGGAGACTGTCTCAGATGGGCATTTAATTATCAGTACCACACACTTAATTTCCATTTAAAATTTTATTACATCAAAAGGGAAAAAAAGCCTCCACAAAACAAAAACCTTCTAAAACCTAAACTAACTGAAAGACAGAAGAGTATTATTCTGGTATAATAACCCTCCCTCCCTACACCCCCCCCCCCAAAAAAAAAAAACAACAACAATCAACCTTACNCAAAAAAAAAAAAACAACAACAATCAACCTTACGTTACAAAATCCAAAAGAAATAGAAATGCCAGCTTCAAAAATATTTATCCAAAAAGTAAGGCATCCACTTTACAAAAAACAATAATTGAAGGAGGGGAGGGGAGGAGGTTGGAGGAATGAGATGAGGGTGTAGGAGGATGGTCCCCTGACCCTCCAGGGGCCAGCCCTAATCCTCCTGACCAGCCCTGGCATCTAGGCAAGCTGCAGTCAGGCAGGCAGGTGGAAGCTGGGAGGTCTGTTTGGGACAGGAGCGGCTCCCCAGGTATTCCAGCATTAAGCAGACAAAATGGAGAGTTGGGGTACCTGGGGAAACGTGCTTTGGGATGAAAGGATTCTAGTGCGTAGCATAGCAGATGTGGTGCAGAGGCCTTCCCTTGGAGCACAGGGAAAGTGGCCTCAGCCTGCAGGATGCTGGGAATCTGCAGACCACAGAAACTGGCCTTTCCAAGAGTCTTCCAGGAGGGGCCAGGCTGCCACTGCCTTCTCATCCTGCCCTGGAGGCTGTCCAGACAGGAGGAGCTGGGACTGTCATGGAGGTGTCTGAGTTGGGGCAGGGGGAGGAGCTGTTTTTCTGAAGACACTCTCTCTGGAACAGTCTCCAAGGTTATGGGATGGGCACCTCTAGGGAGGTAGAACAGCACCCTCCTTTGCTCCCTCCCTTCCTCCCAGAGTGCATTTCATACCAGGTCTGTTCCTAGGTTTAGAAATAAGGGAGTATTTTTAGGTCCAGTTCTTGGATGGGAGGTGACTTAAGGCTGGCTTGGCTTGGATTTCAGGCCTGATGGGCTTGGGTATCTTCACACCCAGTCTGGTCCTGGAGGAGGAAAAGGGCATGATGGGGGCAGCCCACAGGCTTACTGGGGGTGTGGCTGGGGGTGTGTCAGGGCGTAGCTGCAGGGTAACTGGGTGACAGAGTCTTCCCCTGGGGGTGGGGAGGGAGGAGAAGGGAACTGCTTTGTCTTTAGGAAAGCGACATCTACTACTACTTTGAAAATAAAAAGCCTTTCTGGCTTCAAGGAGCTTTGGCACAGAATTGGGTGCAAAATGCAGGGGCAGGGGCAAGGGCAGGGGCAGGGCTGGTTCTGCAATCCCGAGCCTTTCCCAACTGTTCCACAGGCCTGGCTCTGCTTGGGGGGCGGGGCAGTTCTTCTGTTCATTGGTCCTAGCTCAGCGGGGAGGTGGTGTCCTGACAGGAACCTGACTGTGGACGGCAGCTCAGGAGACCTGGGGAAGTAGCGAGGAGTACAGGGCAGAGACATACCCCTCTGGTTTCTTGGGTCCCTCGTGAAGGGAGGGTGGCAGGGCAGGCAGTCTCTCCAGCTGACCTTCAATGGTGACAAATTTGCTTCAGTCTGTCCCTCCCCAACTGACTGCAGTTGCTGCCACCTCTCTGAGTCAAGGCCTCCCCTGGCTCAGGAATGGAGAGGGAAAGCAGCTGGGAACTCAAATTCTAGAGGAAGAAATAGAACGTGTAGGCCCAGGAGGGAGGGCAGGTCCTGGGGGCACCCCTGGTAGCTCCACTCTCCTCTAACAGCATGTGGACAGGCCTGGGGGAGGCTTTGGACACAGGTCCTGGGGGCGAGAGGCTGGTTCTTTGGGTATAAGTGTCAGTCTTGGTTTAGTGTCTCACCATCCATGCCCATGTCCTGCCCCTGCTTGACAGAGAGAGGAGTTGTGTGTTTGTGTGTGTGTTGGGGGGACCTGGGCAGGGAAGAAAGGCAGAAAGGGGTGAGGGAGAGAGGAGCCAGCTGAGTGGATGGGGTCCTCAAAACTAGCGCTGCTACTCTGAGGTCTTGTCCTTGGAGCCCGTGGATTGGTAGATGGGCTGCTGCTGCTCCTCCATGTCCTTGTTCATCTCCTCTGTCCCCGAGCTCTCCTCCATCGCGGGGTACACAACCACACACATCTTCTGGCTTATCAGGGTTATCCACTCTGAGGGAAGAGGTCACCACATCAGTGATAAGGGTCCCACCAGCTGACCAGCCAGGCCAGGGTCCTTCCTGGCTTTCCGCCCCAGGTTTTACCTCAGCAGAGCCACCATCCCCTGAGATTATTTTCTGGGGGACTGGCCACCTCATCTGCTTCCCGCGGCTACCCCTTCTCATAAAGGCCCCAGTCCTCCATCTTTCCCACACCCACTGAGCACCTTTGGCCCCGGACAGTTGGCCCCGGACAGCTCTGGCGGGACGGCTGTCTCATTGCCTTCTCTTGCAGTCTAAGGTCCACATGTCAACACCAGCTATTCTCTCCTCAGAGGCCTCTGGAAAGGGGCCTCCCTTTCCTGAGTGCCGCCCCCTCCTGCCCCACCCCACCCCTCAAACTTCTCCTTTCCCAGAACTCTGTGCACCAGCCTAGGCATCCCCTGCCAGGCCACCCACCACTTTACACCAGACCAGGAGGCCCTGCAGCCACCCAGAGCCTGCAACAACTCACCAATGAGGCTATGGAAACACTGTGGCTTGTGTTGCCAGTAAACACCCAGGAAGTAGACAGGCACTCCCGTCAGCATGATGGCCAGGCCGATGCCACACACCACGGGCTCTGACCAGAGGCTGAAGACCAGCAGGAAGGCCCAGAACAGCAAGTAGATGATGGGGAACAGCAGGTTGATCTGTGGAACAGATCGTTATCTGTGTGAGCCCCACAGCCCACAGGGTCAGAACATCCTCCCTCTACACCCACGGGCAAGCTGCATTATGGAGAACTTTGGAGGCAAAGGCTGGGCTTCCCTCAGCTTTGTGGCTTCTCCACCAGGAGTCCTGACTGGGCAACCGCTGTGTCAACAAGTATTGGTGAACTTGGTCAGGAAGACAAGGGGCAAGGGAGGGAAGGAGAGCTCGGTCTCCCTTGTCTACCTCCTCCCCAGCCCTATCCATCCCCCTGAGCAGGATCAAACAAGGTCTCCTCCTCCCTAGTGCTGGAGGCCACAGAAGCCGAGTTCGATCCCTGCTGCCGGCCAGGGGGGTGACCCACATGGGGCTGCAGACCTCTCCTGCCTCGCCCGCTGCCACCCTCAGCAGTGTGTTTCAGTAGATCTGCCTGCTCTGCTCCCCGCTCTGTCTCTGGTGAGTCCTCTTACCCCGCCTCCACCTCTGGCCTGTACTCCAGTTCTTGTGTGCATAAATAAATAAATCTTTTTAAAAAAGTAAAAAATAAAAATAAGAAGATGGTCTGACAACTCAATAGTTTAAAGCTGTGCTCGATTCTTCTAATTTACAGGAGGACCCAGAGAACTCTAGCAAGTCTGTTTTCCCTAAGCAGTCCATCTACTGCTATCACAGAGTCTCTTCTTGTAGCAATCAATAGGCTCACCAGGCACCCTACTACGTATCTGGTCACAACAGTCTGAAAAAGGAGGGTCATGGAAGGCTGAAGTGGACAGGATGGTTCAAGGAAGAAGAGGCGCTTGAGGTCTGTGTGAAAAATGGCTAGAATCTCGGTAAGCAGACCTCCTTTTATTGGCCGGTATTGGTGCGCAGTCCTGGTCCCCCTAATGAGCAGAGGAAGAGGGAAGGGCTTCTGCCCCCTCTGCCATGTGTCTGTGGTGCCCAGCTGCTGACTCTACCTTCAGGTGCAGAGACAGGAGGGAGCCGAGCACCGCTGAGGCCTCTTCTTCCATTTCAAGCCTTTGGCACTTCTCCAGAGTCAAGCGTCATATCTCCCTCCCCACCCCACTTCCTGTTACCATCAATAAAGGCCTATGGTACTAGTAAAAAAAAAAAAAAAAAGAGGAATTTAGATAGGCAGCTGGAAAGAGGAAACTATTCGGGCTGAATTGCATGGAGGGAGACACAGCACAAGGAAACCCAGCCCTCGGGAGGGAGAGCAAGGAGACTAGCCAGACTAGGGGCCCAGGACAATGTTGGGGAGAGAAAAAATTATGAAAGATCAGCTGGCATTTAAGATGTAGAGTTGTAGGGAACAAAAGAAGGATGTGACGAAAGCACCACTGACTCTAACTTATTCTTTGCTATAGCTTGCTCTGGCCCTGACCCCAATGGAGAATGCCCCATTCACATATGACCCTTGAGGCTTAAGGTCTGCTACCATCATAGAGATGGTGACCTGTGGTCAGCACTGAGAACACAGTGATTTAGAAATCTAAGCTGCATTATGGAAAATAGTATGGAAATTCCTCAAAAAATTAAGAATAGAAACTCCCTGGGATCCAGCTATTCTACTTCTGCGTATCTATCCAAAAAATAAAATGCTAAGGTGAAGAGATATGTGTACCTTGCCCCCGCCACCCCCAGTGTTCATTGCAGCATTACTCACAAGAGCCAAGATATGCCCATGGGTAAAAGAGTGGATAAAGATATGCTATACACAAACCATGGAATACTATTCAAATATAAAAAGGATGAAATGTCATCATTTGTGACAACATAGATGGACCTAGAAGGCATTAAGTTAAATGAAGTAAGACAGAAGGGGAAAGATAAATAAGCAAATAAATAAACAGAACAAAGCAAAAGGAAACCCTCAGATTACAGAACAGACAGTAGAAGGGGTGGGTAAACTGGGGCAAAGGGCATTAATTCCATCGTAGATGGAAACTAGACTTTCAGTGGCCATTGAACATTATGTACAGATGTCAACTTAAAACGCTGGACACCTGCAACCTACATAATGTTCTAAAACAATATTACTTCAATAAAATTTAAAAAAAAATATCAGCAGTAGCTAGAACCAGTAGAAGACAGGGAAGGGACCCCCAGAGTGAGGTCTCTCACCTTGATGGGACGTGGGATGTCCGGCTTCTTCCAGCGAAGAACTATCTGTCCAGCAACTGTGACCCCATAAAAGAGGTAGTTGATGAAGCCCACATAGTTGATGAGTGTATACATGTCACTGGTGACCAGCATCAGCAGCGTCGAGAGGCACTGGGAGGAATGCGAAAAGCTCATCAGTGATCACAAAGGTATTTGGAAACTGGGGTGCTGTTTAAAGGTAGGGGACTGCTCCCCACAATGCAAGTTCATCATGGTGTCTCAAGATGGAGACTTTATGCACTCCTGTACTAATTCAGGCCATTGTTAACACCTTCACTGCCAGGAAATATTTTTACTGCATGGGTGATAATCAAAATATTTAATGACTGGTATGGCAAAGGCACTATCCAATCATAATATACTGGCCGTAAACAACCAGACTAGCACAGCAGTGCCACTGGCTCCCTCTCTGCCCTGGTTTCATTCCCATCTCTCCCTCGATTATAGCTCAAGCTAATTTCATTTTTTTTTTTTTTATCTCTTAGGAAAGATTGTTAACTGCAGATTAAGGGTTTTTTCATGACTCCATCCTCTTCTCCTGGCTGAGTCATCTAATTTATTTTTCTTCATTTCTTTTTTAAAATATCATAAAGCTATATAGCACTTACTAAGTGCCAGGCCCTGTTCTTAGCATTCTACAAATATTAACTTATTTAATCTTCTTAGTGGCTTTCTCAGAACCATGTTCTTTCCTCTGCTGACTTGTTAAAGCCAATAGAAGGCTTAACACAGATTGTCCAGGGCAGCCCTGGTGGCACAAGGGGTTGAGGCTCAGCACTGTGAAGCATCCGCAGCCACTGTAGCACGAGTTCGATCCCCAGCCAGGGAGGGGACCCACATGGCGCAGCAGACCCGTCCTGCCTCTCCACTGCTCCCCTCAGCAGTATATCTCAGTAATCTACCTGTTCTGCTCCCTACTCTGTCTCTGGTGAATCCTCTTACCCCACCCCTATACCTCTGGCCTGCACCCCAGTTCTTGTATGCATAAATAAATCTTAAAAAAAAAAAACCCAAAAAACCAACACAGGTTTTCCTGTGAGATTTGATGGTGAGTGTAGTAGAGAATCTTTGAGGGATGCATAGGCCAGAGTCTATGTGTACTTGCCTGGGTCCCAGCGCAACACCAGGGCCTCAGACTGAACAAAGCCCGTGGCCACTGGGAGCACAGGGGCTTCTCCAGTCACTGTTCACAACTGACTGGTCACGATGATCTTCATCTTGTATCTGAACATTCTAGCCTGGCCCCTAGTGCTGTGCAAGAATGCCCTGACTCCTCCGGCCTAATTGCTTCTCTGGTGGACCAAGTCATTTCAAAATTTTATTCAGGGCCTCCCTGGTGGCGCAGTGGGTTAAGCAACGCACTATGAAGCAAACCCCAGCCACTGCAGCACGAGTTCGATCCCTGCTGCTGGCCAGGGAGGGGACCCACATGGAGCAGCAGACCTCTCCTGCTGTGCCCGCTGCTCCCCTCAGCAGTGTACTTCCGTTGACCTGCCTGTTCTGCTCTCTGCTCTCTGTGGTGAATCCTCTCACCCCCCCACACCTCTGGCCTGTACCCCAGTGCTTGTATTGTATGCATAAATAAATCTTTAAAAAAATTTTTTTTTATTCAGGATCCAGAGGGGGAAAAAATAACTCAAAAGACTCAATGGGAAAAAGTCTCTGTGCATTCTATTCTCTCTGATTCTGACTTGCGGGTCATTTTACTCCCACCCCAAGTCTTCCTGCCCTTGTGATTTTTCTCTTTTGACAAATGCTTAACGCTGAATTTGTTTCAGTGATATTTCTCAAAAGACTGGCAAGGCTCCTGGGGTAAGAAAAGTGATGGGGAGGGCGAATGTGCTGTGACCGGCCAGAGCATAGGCCCAAAGCGGCCGCCTGTCTGTGGGTAACAGGTGCGGGGGAGAACCAGGAAAAATTTCTTTGTGAGCTGTGAGATCTTGAGGTAGTCACTTCATTCTGACCCAAAAGGACAGGAAAATGGAAATGAGTCAGCCTGAGAACCTTACGGTTTTCAGAGTGCAGGGTCGTTCCTTGCTGTTATTCTTGATATTAATAATGCCTGTGAATGCCAGATTATCTCAGACCCAGGATATCTAGAAGCAGGCTTGAAGGATGGCAGGAGGATGTGTGGGGAGTGCGAGCTCCCAGCTCTGAGCAAGCAATGTGTCTGGGGCTGACAGGAGGGGTCCTTACTGTGAAGAGCAAGGCTGGGATTGGGGTGCAACGCTTCACGTGGATCATGGCCAATACACTGGGAAGGTGGCCCTCCCTGGCTCCAGCAAAGAACAGCCTGACAGAGAGAAAAGCAGGTTAGCTTGGCTTGGCTCATGAACTACCCAAAAAATTGCTCTCCCCAGCCTGGCTCCCTCATCCCTTCTCCCACCAGGTACCCACCGTCTCATGCACACCTTCCAGCCCACTAATCACAGAACCCGCGTTCATAAATGCAGGTGCAGGCAAACCAGAGGCAATCAGTGGATGGTAGATGGATCTTGGGTGCAGGGAGACCTGTGTGTTGTCTGGGGGCTCGGGGTGACTGGTGATTATCATTCTGTGGTTCCTGACAATGCCTGAGGCCTTAATCCCTGTAAAAATCTGCTTCCCCCTTCCTCAGTCTCTGATACACGGGGACTGAACTGTGCATGGAAAGCTTTGAGAGCATTCATATCCTAGCCAAAAAAGTCAAGAATGAGTGGTGGACCAGAAAGGGACACACGGGAACCTGGGGATTTGTGGGAATGTTCTCTTTCTTGTTCTGGGGTGTTTACCTGGCTGTCTGCAATTGTTATAACATCGACCTGAGCACTGACAATTTTTTCCCCACCCCCCCCCTTTTTTTTTGACAATTTTTTGGTATATAAATTACACCTAAAATACATATATCCTTAAATTACTT
>JAGFMF010011946.1:819057-852829 GCA_019455555.1 Galemys pyrenaicus | reverse complement strand
CCGCTCTCTGTGGTGAATCCTCTCACCCCCCTACACCTCTGGCCTGTACCCCAGTGCTTGTATGCATAAATAAATAAATCTTAAAAAAA
This sequence comes from Galemys pyrenaicus, assembly GCA_019455555.1. Lineage (NCBI taxonomy): Eukaryota > Metazoa > Chordata > Mammalia > Eulipotyphla > Talpidae > Galemys > Galemys pyrenaicus. Next base: position 852,740 of record JAGFMF010011946.1, on the reverse strand, counting down.
AAAAAAGAATAAAAAAATTACATATGAACATGTTTACAATGCAACATTAAGTGGAAAAAGAAAAGCTGCAAATTGTATGGTAACAGAGTATGATCTAATTAATTTAAAAATTTTTATGGGCATATAAAAGCAGCGATTAAAATACTGATTATTGGGCCTCCCTGGTGGCGTAGTGGCTTAAGCAACACTATGAAGCAAACCGCAGCCACTGCAGCATGAGTTTGATCCCTGCTGCTGGCCAGGGAGGGGACCCACATGGCACAGCAGACCGCTCCTGCCTCACCCACTGCTCCCCTCAGCAGTGTGTTTCAGTCAGTCTTCCTGTTCTACTCCCCGCTCTGTCTCTGGTGAGTCCTCTCACCTCCCTAAACTCTGGCCTGTACCCCAGATCTCGTATGCATAGATAATATACTGATTATCTCTGGGTAGTAGGATTATGAACAACTCTAATTTTCTTCCTTAAACTGTATAGGAAAAAATGTAAAATTCTTAAAAGACAGGGCATTTATAATCAAAATAAAACTTATTTTTTAACTATACAAAATTAAACTTTAAACTTTGAGATGATTGTTAATTCACATACACTTGTAAGAAGCAGTACATAAATAAGAGAATAAAAAAGTAAAAAGAAAAAACATTAAAAACCAAAAAAACCCCACAAAAAGTGAAAAAAAAAACCCACAAAATAGAGAAAAGACCAAAAAAAAAAAAAAAAAAAAAAGGTAAAGGTAGGAAANAAAAAAAAAACCAAAAAAAAAGAGAAAAGACCAAAAAAAAAAAAAAAAAAAAAAGGTAAAGGTAGGAAACAGCACAAAGATTCTATGTATCCTTTCCCTAGTTCTCCCACTGATAACAATGTGAAATCATGGTCAGGATATTAACATTTAAAAGTTATTTTTAAAAAGAGAAATTTTAACAGAATAAGGAGTTCTCTCCCCCTTTCCTCTTGCGAGAGAACAGCGAATACTAGAAGCTTTAGGAGTCACATACATATTAGTGTGAATCTGAGGGCTTTTTCTTTTTTCTAGGATTTTGCAGGGAAAAGGACAGACACCTCAAGGATGAGAGGAAAGGGGTGTGCTGCGGTGGGGACAGAGAAGCACAGCGTCAGTGCGCTCTTCTGGGTGCTGGGAAGAGAAGCGTCACTGACGTCACTGACGTGGTAATGTGTGCACGGGAAGAGTGGGCCTGGCGGCAGCAGCTCTCACCAGAATGGGGCTCAGTACTGGTCCCCAGCACCCACATGCATCACCACCACTTGCCATCGTCAACTACCTAGGCCAGTTGTCATTGGTTTCATGCAGCCACATGACACTGTCCCCCTCAGTGCAGTCTCACGCTCCCCGGTGAGTCCCAGGTGTGCTGGGACCTCATCATGCTCATAGCCAGGGTCCCCCATCCACATCCTCCCCACATGCAGCCAGGACCAAGTGCAATTGTCCAGGTAGTGTCAAGTTCACAAGAACCCCCCTTGCCCTGCTAGCCGACGACAGAGGAGACTACGACATGAAGCATGACACACACCCACACACACGCCTACTCCTCGGGAAGATGATCCTCTTCATATTTCAAAACACAAAAGAATGAGAGAGAGAAGGCGGGAAAGTGGAGGAAGGAAGGAAAGAACTGGAAGATGAGCCGAGGAGGGTGGGTGAGCGGCACCCCTGAACCAGAGGCGAGCACGCCCTGCCGCGTCTCCTGCATGCACACACGGCTGGACCACATGCACGCAGACCGCTGCTTGGCCGGCCCGAGGGACAAACCCCACTCTAAAGCGACTGTAGCCAGTCACTCTCCTCCAATAGATCCCAGAGAGCCTCATGGGTCACTGCTCTTCCACTGCTCGCCCTCGGCTGGGGCCTCCATGGGGCCACTGCTCCTGTGTAACATGCACACGAGGTTGCTGTGGGTGAGCATCACAGGGGCCTGGGGTACAGGGGACACCCACACTTCCTCTTTCCTGTCCTGGGTCCTGAAAATATGCCACGCCCTTGTCATGTCACGGGAACTCCTTCCAGATGTGATAGGTGACTCTGGAAGCAGCTGAGGAGAGGGTTCACTGCTTGTGCTGTATCTTTTCTTGTAGGACTGTCCCCTGGGGGCAGGGGGCCTTCCAAGAGCCCTGGTGGGACCTGCTGAACATGGAAGTCATCCAGCATCTGCTGGCCTCACAGCAAGGGATCTCAGGAAAGGGCCAGATTCCTGAATGTGTGGAAACAGGAGCTGGTGACTCCTGGGCCCATTTACACTTCTGGTTTCCCTAAAAGTTCCCTGATATTTTCCTTCTGCTCTTCCCACCCCCTTTACTTCACTTCCTACACCAGGAGTCACAGGTGGGCCCTGTGACGGCCTCCTAGAGCCACCTGTCTGTTGACCAGGGAGGAGCGACACCCTCAGGGGGCTCAGAGATGGTCCCATCGCACCTGCAGCCTGGCCTCAAAACTTTCATGGGGGACTAGATCAGAGGCCCAGGCATGGTCTACCTCGTTCTTTTCACAGGCGGCTTCTTTTTAACTAGCACCGCCTATTTCCAGGCTAGCAGTAGAGGGGTTCGGGGGCTATAGGTGAGATGCTGTGCCACTCCGACCACAGCCCCCTGACCTGGAACTGTACCAGGCAGCCTGGGGGCTCCTCAGCCTCTGCCTCTGCTCCTGTGGAAAGGAGGGGGACGAGGCATCTCGCCACTACATGTGAAGCCACACACATCGTAGGTAGCCACGAGAGCAGGACAGCCCCTCTGAGTCCACAGTGACACACGCACGTCCTCACGTAGCAATCACCCCCTGCAAGGTCACTGCCCAGGTGGCCACACAGACCCCAGCTGACAGAGACAAGTCCCCTCCCCCCACACGTATACACAGAGCAATGCACAGCGGAGTGGCCCCTGGTCCAGGAAGAGCCCAGACAGCACTCACCGGGAGGAGGTGAAGAGAGAACCATTGACTCCTCCGAATGTGGACAGGGCCACAGAAATGGGCATGATCCAGGCCATGACACCTAGAAGCTTCTCTCCAAAAGTCTGGGAGAGAAAACAAGGGGATTAGCAGAAACCCCTGACCTACATATCATTGCTGGAAATGCTCCCTCCCAAGCCCACCCAGCTGAGTCCGTCTAAGGTCCTTGAGGGAAGGATGGTCTCTGTGCCCCTTCCCCTCCTGCACCACCACTTTCTAATGTGATGACCACACAGGCACAGTGAGGGTTTTGGGCAATTAGCCGACAGAGTCAGTGTGGTAGCAGCAGCGGCAATCATCGTCGCATCATCATCATCGTCATCACCACCACCAACATCAGTGAATATTTGCTCTCTCTGTTTTACAGATGAGGAAACTGAGGCACGAAGCAAGTTAGTAGCTTGTGTAAGGAGGTCACAGGCCCAGGAAGCAGAGGGCCAGGATTAGGACCAGGTGTGAGTCAGGGCCTCACTACTTTCTATGTTTTCCTCACACAGCGAGGGGCACAGGCTCATGAGTCAGGCAAGTTGGGGCTCAAGTCTTAGCCCTCCGTTTAGGAGATGAGACCTGAAGCGCTTGCTTCTTAATTTTTGAGCCTCAATTTTGCCATCTGTAAAATAGAGATGAATCCAATCCATAGGATGAAAATTTCTAAATCTACAAAAATTCATGCCATGGGGGAAAATGATAAGGAGATACAATTAGGCTAAGAAAGAAAAGGAGGTGAAGTTAGACTCCTTTTCATGTATCAAAGGAATAGAAAATGTTGGGGATCAGCCTTTTCTGTAGTCTCTGCACCACGGATACTGGGTTTCGGGCACATGGGGGGCTTGTTTAGTATAGCCATCCTACTGGGGAAGGCCAAGGTAACAGGGGCCTTTTTTTTTTTTTTTTTTAAACAGTTTTCAGACATAAGACAAGTGATGGTACTGTTTGGCAGGTGAAGTTATGACCCAAGTATGGTCAGGGTGGGGGCTGGGGTAGAGGGAGCACGGTTCTGGTTCCAGATTTTTTCTGGACATCAAGGACCCCAATGCCTTGCATCTGTACCTAATCTTCCCCCACCCCAGAGTATAAACCACCCCTACTTTTTAACTATTTACTGCCACACTTCTCCCTGATGAGCAAAGGAGTCACTGTACCACTTCTAGGGGAGGAAGTGAACATAAAAAGAAATGGTATATCTCATGCAAGATTTTTTGAGGGGGAGCCTATGTCCTTTATACTCATGTTTAAAGTGGCCTAGAGTAGTGGATACAATTTTCCCATAAAGGGTCAGATAGTAAATATTGTTGAATTTTTGGTCACCCAGTCTCTGTGGCAAGTACTGAGCTCCAACTGATGCTACTGTTCTAGGTACAACCCAGCCAGCACCTTGTTCCTGGGCATAGGAAGAGGCGTTTTCTGCCCCCGTGGACTTGGGGTGACTTCCAGGGGTCAGGGGAAAGCGAGTGGGGGCTAAGGAGCAAGTCTATGTTAACATTCCTGGTTGGAGGGCTATGAGTTTGATTTCTTACCACAGCGACTGCGTTTGATGCCAGCAGCTCCTGGGGGGACATTGCAGTGACATAAGCGACATTGGCAAAGACATACACAAATGTGACCAGTGGGATGGAGATGAAGATGGCTCTGGGAAGGTTCCTGCAGAGGAGAGGAGGTGAGAGGGGGAAGGTCTGGCACCTGGGACCCCCGCCTGGTCATGGCTCTAGGAGTGTCTTTCTTTTGCATGAAACTGACCCTGTAGGCTTCTGTGATGTCCTCTCTCCCTGGGAGGTGGACTTTGTCCCAATTTAAAGGAAATGAAGCAGCCTCAGCTGGAAATACACTCACACCTATTGATCTCTTTTTGACTAGAATCTCATTCACAATGCACCTCTTCCCCCTCTCCCCAAGAGACAAGCCCCATGTGTCTCCAGCAGCAGGTGGGTAAGACTCCTAGGAACCTCATTTTATTCTCTAAGGCAGTGGTGCTACCTCACCACCGTTCAGCTTTTAACCTGCTCTGGGATAGTTCTTGGATCATTTTTGTCCTCTGGGCAGAGTGGATAACAAATTGTATAAGTTTCTGGCAAGTGTACTACTTCTTCAGGATAGAACAGATCAAAGTCAGAACAGGGATTATTAAAGGAAAAGTGGGCAGTGGACACCTGGTTCCTTCATTCCAATAGCAGGTGCCAGGACCTTTCAAGGATGCCGGGTATTTTATCTCACTTGTAGGGATAGTTTAACTCACTTGGGGTATTTTAACTCACTTGTAGGGATCAACAAGTTCCTCGGTCACATAATTTAGAAAGTTCCAGCCTCCATAGGCAAAGGAGCCCTGAAGGAAAGCCAGTGCGATGAGGCCGATGTCAGGTTCCTGGAAATTCTCAAATGCATTCTTTGGCTCCAGCCAGAAGTATTTTCCTGTGGACACAAGAGGCAGGAGGCAGTTCAGGGAGAGAGATTAAATCTAACAGACCCTGCCTGCCTGGTCCTGTCTCAACCCTTCCCCCTGGAAATGAGCCAGCTCTGTCTTGACTCCAGTGAGCCCCATAGAATAGGAGAGTGAAACCCAATGGAGCAGGGAAATGCAGATCCAGGACCCCTTAGAACCATGAGTTCATATGGGGGCACAGGGTCAAAGCAAAATTCTTGAATGTTCTTTTTGTAAAGGGCAGAGTTACTTGGAAGGAGAGGTCACTGGGCTGGCAGGGTAAATTGGAGCTTGCATGCTGCATCTGGAGATGCAGGACTAGGGCTGCAGTATCTAAATTTGTACATTTTCATGAAAAAAGCACCAAGAACAACAAGCACTCAAACAAACTTCCATAAAGCTATACTGGATCAAGGTTGTTCTGCCTTCTTTGTCAATAGCCTTTTGTCTCTTTCTAAGGGTTGTGTTCCAGCTTCCTTTTCACAGTATAAATTTCCTGAGGCTGGGCTTCTTCAGAGAAGAGCTTTCAGTTGCTTTCCCAGTCCTTAAAGTGTCCTACACATAGTGGGTCCTCAAGGAAGATTGCTGATGAGGCTGTGATGAGACACAGAGTAACTGCCTAGAGTTAGTTCATTCCTCCAGCATTTCAGTAGGAAATAACGAGATCAGTGTGGTCAAGAGGCAGATCTAGAGCCAGGTCAGGAGACACCATTTTTAGCAAAGATAACGCAGTGGTTCCCTTAAATTGGAATTCCTGAAGACAATATAACCTGCTAAAGAACTTAATCCAACTGATTAAAATAATCAGGCACAGTATATGTCAGAGCCTTAATTATGTTTCCTGGAGTAAAAATCCAGGCACTCGACCATCCTTCTAGGGCTTGTGGGCGGCTGGAGGGCTGACTCCTTGTTTGTCATCCAACTTTCTCAGGGAACAGTGACACTGGGCAGAGCCTAGTGGTGCCACCGGTCCCATGGAAACCAAATGCAGGCTCAGGCTTGGAAAGGACCAAATCCAGTGGGGAATGTTGGCAGGGGCCCTAGGAATGTAGAGCTCTCTCTTAGAGATTCTAAGAATGTTGAAATGTAAAGTCTCCCTTTCCATTTCCAATTTTAAGATAAGGACAAGATACAATATAAAATGCAGGGCGTGTCTCAGGTTGGGACAAGAGGGTTACAGGAGTCAAGAGATTTGGAATATTCTCCTAGCTGAGCTGGAGCTATGAGGTCAGCCTGGGAGGAGTAAACTCTGCAAATAAGGGGGTGGGGATAGGACATGCCCTCCTTCCAACCAACTCGTGGAAAATGATTTACTTTCTTCCTTGTCAAGCAAGTGAAGAAGAAATGTCACTCAGAATTAGGAAATCTTCAGGTGTGCACACAGTCCAAGACAGTTCCAGAGTTGGGTGAGGCCCTGTGTTCCACTGCCACTCACCTTTGCAAATCTGTACAATCCCCATGATGATGATGAGAGCGAGGGCCAGGAGCTTCCCAGCGGTGAATATGTCTTGAACGCGGGTGGCCCACCGCACGCTGGAGCAGTTGACCCATGTGAGGAGCACTGAAATGAAAGACCCCAAACGTACGCTCAGGGGCCAGAATGAGGCTGCAGAATGCACCTCTCCACACAAGCAGAAGTCTGCCTGCTCCTGAGGACGGAGCTGTAGTGGGTGGGCCGATATTCTGCAAGCTCAGCTCCAGTATTGAGAAAGTTTGGCTAGGTTAATGGGTTACAAATGGGGATTATGTGCCATAAATTAGTTTGCCCTGACCACAGCTGGAAGCCAGGAGTAGGCATCGAGGTGTGGGCTCTAGCTTGGGGGCGGGGGGTTCAGTAGCTGATCCTGCCATGAGTTTGGGCTTTGTTTTTGAGTCCCTGTATGATCAGGGGGAGACCTGAGCAACTAGTGGGTCACCTGGATGTTATCTTGATGAGCCTGATTTGGGGGCAACAGAAGTTTAGGGGAGTTTCTTGTTACTTAGGCTTAGTGAGGTAATATTTACATCAAGTAAAATTCACTTTTTCAAAGCATACAGTTGATGAGATTTGATGAACGTTATTGTTGCTTACTGTACTGTCCATAGAATATTTCCAACAGTCCAAGAAGTTCTCTTGTGCATAGTGCTCCTTTGAGGTTAGTACCTTTCCCCCACCTGTGGCAATCACTAATTTGATTTCTGTTCCCATACTTTTGCCTTTTCCAGAATATCACAGAAATGGAATTAAACATGTTGTTTTTTTGTCCTTAGCTTCTTCCACTTTACATAGACTTTTGAGAACCACTCATTGAGTCAAAGGGCAAGTGATCACTTCTAGGGTCAGATTAGAATAGGAAAAAGCCTTGGAGGAATAAGGAAGGCTCCAGAGATAAGGGCAACAAATTCCAAAGGAGACGAACCAAACACCCCCTGGACTAGGGGCAGTAGGACATTCCTGGGTGAGACAACATAAAAAGGACTCTAAGATAAAGGCTGTAAAGCAAGATGTAATTCTGGGCACAGAGACAGAAGGTGGAGGAGTGAGACCACCAAGAACTAATTACAAACAGACCGAGGGGACTTTAGAATAATTAGGGAAGAAGGCCTATATTCCCTGAGGCCTGACGCCACAGCTTCCTTGCTCCTTCCAGGCCTGGGAGTCCCACTTTGTGTCTGTTTCTTTTCTCCTTAAAAAACTTATATCTATTTCTGTAAACAATTTGCCACTTTTCACTTGCTTGCCTGAGCCTCAGTGAGGTTTCTGTTGCAGTTTCCCAAGATACCAGCCTGTGGTGGTCTAGTGACTGAGACTCAGCTGTCACTGCAGCCTAGGGGCCATTCCTGGCTGTGAGACTAGACCAGAAAACCTGAAATTATAGTAACATTATGCTGGACATTTGGATTGCTCCCACCTTGGGGCTATTCTGAATAAAATTGCTGTAAACACTTGCATAAAAGTCTTTGGTTGGATTGTAGAGATCTTTGAGTGGGCTTTTCATTTCCCTTGAGTAAATACCCAGGGGTAGGATTCTGGGCCCTAAGGTAAATGTGTAATAGAAGACACCAGACTGTTTCTCAAGGTGGTGAGATCACTGTGCATTGCCCTAGCAACATGTGAGACCCTGGCCTTACCTCTTGCCAGCCAGCATTTCCTTCTGTGAGCTTCAGAAGTGTCACAGTGCTAATGGATATGCAGTAGAATGTCACTGTGGCTTAGATTTGCATTTCCCTAATGGCTAATAATGTGGAGCATGTTTTCTTGTGTATAGTTGCCACCTGCCCTAGTCTTCTTTAGCTGGTGAGCAGGGGCTTTTAGGAGTCACAGAAACCCTGACAAAGTGGTACCTCTAGGAGCTGGGGGTTGAGAGCTCAAAGGTTGAGCACTGGGGCAGAGCGGCTCTCTGTTTTACTGCTACACGCCCTAAACAACCTCAGGAGCCTCTCCCACAGAACTGGACTCAGTTTCCTGGTGGTTATGAAATAGAGTGTAAAGGAGAAAAAGATCAAAATATTTTGCTTCTCCTTCACCTGAAACAGCGAGCGACTGGGATGCTGTCATACATGTGTCAAACATGTGTTAAAAAGGCCCCAAATAGGAGGGATATAAGGGAACCAAATAAGGATCAAGGAAAGCAATAAGAACATAATAATAATAACAATAAAGACACAAAAACCAAAAATGAAAAGACAAGGACAAACTGGAGACACTTGGTGGGGAGGGAAGAGGGGAAGGGTGGAGGGCAGACGGGAGCACGGGGGACTGAGGTGATGGGGCACTGGTGATATGGTGATGGGGAATACATGGGGATTACAATTGATGTCAAATATATGTAAATTTAAAAAATTATATTAAAAATAAATAAATAAAAAGGCCCCAAATGGAGGGAGCCTTTTATGTCAAGTTTCATCAAAACTAAATACCCACCGGAACTGCAGTTTCAAACTCTCCCAAAGGTGGAAATTTAAACCAATCAATCTAGAATTTACTGATCAGCACTAGTGAGATAATCTGAATAAGACTGCCATGAGGAAAGATGGTTTTGCTTGAAATAACTTTTCTTTTCTTTTGCTAGTAATCGTATCTCACCCTCTTGCTAATTATAAAAAAATTCCATCTTTACAACTCTTCTGAGGCCTTCCTACTTTCTAGATGGGATGCTGCTAGATGGGATTCAATGGATAAAACCAATTCAAATTTCAAAATTATTCAGCTGAATTTTGAGTTTTTAAATACCTGTAAAAGTGCCTCTCTCCTCCAGCTTTGAACCAGGCTTCTGATTTAACATGAACAGCTGATGAAATTATATCAATACCTCATCCTTAAACTGTGCTTTTCTAACCTTACTATATTCTGAGAACATTTCAGGATAAGAACATTCAGCAGGATAAGAACCTGACATTATTAACCATCTGTAAACTTCCTCCCTATGCTGACTCTACCTGCGAACTCCCATCTTGCAAGAACCAGCTCAAATGTCACCTGTTCTAAGAGTAACATTTTACTCATTCCTGACAACGCATCTGCCAGGTAAGCTCTATCAACCTGCACAGAAGGAAAACATTTGTCCCCTGCCTAGTAAATCTCTACTCTCAGGCCACTTCATTTATATCTAATTTGGTTACTTATTTCTTTGTACATAGCTATCTGTTTCTTCTGTCTTGTACTCTAAAAGGGTAGGGATGAAGACTTTTTCACGTTTTAAATCCCAGGGCATATCATTGGGGCCTGCAAAAAGAAAGTGCTCAACAGTTTTATTCAATCCTAGAGTCAAGAAAATGCCCCCCTTCATCAGCCCTCAAATCTCATCTCAGCCTACACATTCCACAATGCGTAACAATCTCCTCTGTGCCTCAGGAATCTCATAGAAAGGAGACATGTGCCTCAATTGATTTCACAGAGCAACAGGAAAGATGACTTCAGGAATTGATACACTTGATTCCTCGTGGAGGGACTGCCATCCAGGATGGTGTCATATAAGGAGAACCCAAACATGTTGCCAGAGAGGCTTTTAAGTGCCTGAACATTTTGTTAATATGTGAGTGTTCCAGAGGCACTGAGATGTCCTGATAAATAAACATTTCACATTTGATTTATCTTACTCAGTTCAATAAGGATTTCATGATCAAGGTGCTGGAGGACATTTCAAGTCAATCACTCTAAGCTGCTGGGCCCTTAATCTCAACTTCTCCCCCAGGGCCCGAGGCAGGCTGGCTACCTGGCTAGGCCTCTGAGAGAGCAGGCAGAGACCCGCAACCTGACTAAAGGATAAAGGGGGTTGATTTATGAAAGGAAGGAAGACTAGCAAACAAAACCTTTGTGGCTCAGAGATAGGTAAGGGTTACAGAACAAGGACTCCTGTAGTGATCCCAGAGAAGAAAATTATCCTTCACCAAGGGGAGGAAAGCTCAGGGCAGGAGGTGATAAGAAAGTGCTTGGGGGGGAGGGGGGGAACACTGCTGGGCAGGAGGTCTCAAACATTCCTCCTCCCTAAGCAGGAGGGGGGATGTGGCTACCTTTCCCTGTTTGGGGATAAAAACCAAAATCATCTCCTTTTGAGAAGGGACCTTGCCAAGACAGCCAGAAATACTGTGGGCACCACAGTATTCCTGAGGAGCTGGAGGAGGTGCTGGCGGAGAGGGTCGATTTGCCAAATGAACTTGCTGGGGGTGGGGGCGTGGGGGGTGTCTTGCATCCTGTTGTTAATCTCTGCAACTTCATGAGCACCCAGCCCTTGACTAATATTTAAGCTTTACAAGGGTCTTTCAGAAATAAGAAGAGAACTGGTGAGAATGAAGTGGGAAGACAGGCTGCAGTTCCTAATCTCATTCTTCATCTGCAGTTGGGTGATTACAGTAAGTGACTGAGGGGAAAGAGGGCACTTCCAGTGTCCTGGCACCACAGGACAAGTGTCCTTCCCAGCAGGCTGAAACCTGAGCCTCCACCAGAGAGGAAAGGTCAGTGAGCGAGGCCATACTTGCCAGGTGCTGGCCAGGCCCTGCTGCTCAGTGTCTTGTGGCTCCAGGGGAGTCACAGGTGCTTTGATAGGAGCGAGACTGTAGCAACAGGGAGAATTGTTATCCTTGGGACTCAGCAGGACAAAATAAGTCAAAGAAACAGCAGGCCCAGAATGGAGTCACTCCTACCAAATCCACTTCTCCAAACCGAGATTTAATATCTAACTTAACTTCAGCTTCAATCCCTCCTGGGCAAATAATCCTGATTTGTCCAGGTAAACAACAGCAGGTAACCTGCAGGATAAGACTACTTGCCTTTTCTAAAGGGACAGTGATCTTCCCTGCTGGGAAGCATCTTTACTTTAAAAAGCTATATCCCACCATTTTAGACTTAAAAAAACAAACACAAAACCTTCCTTCCATTTTGTACAACCTCTCACTGCACCATTAGCTAGACTGAATGCTGCCCAGAACAGAATTAAGTCAGTTAGATCTTTTTACTTGGTTGAACTTTGGGTGTTTTTTTTTTTTTTTTTTAAAAAACTCAGCCTCTGACTCTTTGCCATTATAATCTGGCTGTGGGGTGTTTGCTGTTCTCTAGGGCACATACCACCCCTATCCCCCTATGACTTATCTGCATTTCTTGGGCATTTTCTCCTTTCTTTCTCTTTTGTTTCCTATCTATTTCCTGGGGAAAGAAAAGAAAGGAAAGAAAGAGAGAAAGGAAGGAAGGAAGGAAGGAAGGAAGGAAGGAAGGAAGGAAGGAAGGAAGGAAGGAAGGAAGGAAGGAAGGGAGGGAGGAAGGGAGGGAGGGAGGGAGGGAGGGACGGAGGGAGGGACGGAGGGAGGGGAAAAGACTCAAGAAGATGAAGCTTCCAGATGCTGAAGTCAGGGGTTGGTTACTTAATCTGCCCAGTTTGAAAAGCTTAATGTCAAGGTGACAGGAGGGACACAAAGAAGGAGGCAGGCAGGAGGACGGAATGCAGAACCCAGCAGTCTCTCGCCCTGTAGAGCCCAGGGCCTCTCAAGCGCCAAGCCCAAGGCTCCTGCCATGAAGACCAGCACCCCTGCAGAGCGCCCTCAGATGAAGACAGTGCCGTCCTGTCATTGCCAGGCAGTGTCCACGGTGGAGTGCCCACGCCTCACCGAGGACAAGATCCTGCCTGCTGCCTGCAGAGAAGGGGCCCCCACCACACCCCACCCCACCCAGCACTGTGCAAAGACCTTGATCCTTTGGGAGTCACAGAGAATCACTTCCTCACTTCCCTCCTTTGACAATCCTATCAGAAAGCAATGCCCAGGAAGCCTGGCCTGGCATCCTAATCTTATGAATGTTGCTTTACAAAACAATAGGCACTTTGCAAATGTGATCAAAGATCTTGGGAAGGGGAAATTATACTGGGTAATAGGAGTGGGTCCAATGTAATCACAAGAGTCTTTATAAGAGTGTCAGAGTAAAGAAGATGTGATGAGGGACACAGATGAGAGAGGGACAGAATAAAACACAGAATCAGAGAGAGAGAGAGATTTAATAATGCTATGCTGTTTACTTTGAAGACTGAAGATGGGAACAGGATCAAAGAATTCAGGGGACCTCTAGAAGCTGGAGGAGGCAAGGAAACTATTCATCCTCGAGCCTCCGGAAGGAACACAGCCTTGTTGATACTTTAATCTAGGGCTTCTGACCTCCAGAACTACAATACAACCAATTTGTTTAGTTTTAAGCTATTCAGTTGGTGGATTTGTTAAAAGCAGCAATAGGAAGTACATATAGGCTAGATACGCTACAGAAAGACCAGAAAAGAGGGGGACGAGAGAGATTTATACTCTTAAAGAAAAAGCTCTGAAAGAGCAACCAGGGGTGCACCCAAAGACCCCAAAGGACTGCCTGCCCACAGGCCTTGCAGGACACCAAGCAGAGGGAAGCAGTGGGACTCACTAGAAGTGGACAGTGAAAGTGGTGAGGTCACCCATGTGCTGGCCTAGTTGGCAAATTTCCACACCACATGACAGCGTCTCAATTCTTCCACACCCCTGGGATCCTATAGCCAGAACGCTACTACTGCCTCCTCTTCCTCCCCTGGGTAAGTGAATACAGCAGTAAACAAGCTCACCCTACAAGCACTCCAGCACCCTTTTCTACTCTCCTTTTCCTTTTAGAAACATTCAGGGAAAAAGACACTCCCAACATCCATCCATCTTCACTTAAGCCCAGCTTCTTCTCGTTTCTCCTCCGCTCTTTCAGGTCCACTGCGGTGGTGGCACAGATACACATACAAACCCAGGCCCTAGAGCTTCAAGCTTCTTGCAAGGTAAGCTGAGGGCGGATGTGCCCAGGCGGGGGTTCTTTGTTCTGTGCCTGCTGAGTTTTGTTGGTCTCCTTATTTTACTGACCAGATGCTACAATCAAAGGCCAGAATAGAAATGAGGATGGGAAGCCGCGAGAGGATCTCAAGAGTCTCATGCTCCTTCCTGGAGTGGGAGGGGGAAGAGCAGCCATAGTGCTGTCCCACAGCCAAGACCCTGAGGATGGAGGTAGAGGCTGCTGCTCTGTGATTTTCCTCAGCAGAGTCAATCTGACCTGACTCAGAAGGAGATGAGGCCCGTGAGGCTAAAGGATGACTAATTTTGGAAGGGGAGAATAGGAAAATCATGTCGGGGGACTTTTACCTTAATGCAGTCTAAAGAGGAAATTTTAAATGAACCATTCGATTAAAAAGGAAAAAAAAATTCATCTTTCTGATTCATTTTAAAACAACATCAGTGAATCATTAGCACAAACAAATAAACCAAACTTTAGGAAGTTTTAAGGATGGATTAGGAAGTTGTGGAGCTGATTTTAAGTCCTACCACCACCAGTCGGGTTTCTGACTTTTTTCCTCCTCCCCTCTCAGGTCTACCTGTAACACCAGAGGAGCAAAGGACCATGAGTTTCTGGTGTCTTTTTCTGAGTGGTAGCCAGCCAGGAGTGCCTAGGGCGGTGAGGAGCATAAGGAGCTAAGTGATAGGGAGGGATGGAGGCGGAGAAGACACCCCTGAGGGCCCTGGCAGCCTGGGCTGACTGGAAGAACCATAGAAATTTAGAACTTGAAGAACCCAGTGACCATGGTGTCAGCTTGGTCACTTGCTCTCTGGGAATCTGGACCGGTCAGTCCCTGCCCCCCCACCCCTAACAAGTATGTGTGGTGCATTTTAGTCTTATCAGGGCTCTGTAACCTGTGCATTGTTATATACCACGGTCAGTAGTTGTTCACATTGTTTATAAACTGAGAACTATTTGCACTGACAATTGGGGGCAAAGCAGAGTGGCTGAGGAAAAGGGTGACTTGGGAGGTTTTGGAGATGCCATATCACACATCAGGCCATGAAGCCAACCCCGAGGCTTCATCACTTCTAATCTGTTTCTCCTTTTACTCAGGAGGATGCACCTTCCTAAGCTGCCTCAGACAAACCAATCCAGGGGCCAGGGACACATTTGGAGTTACAGGCACAAAGGCAGATCAGGTTTCCACAAACGAAAATTCTAACTGGTCCTGCAAAAAGGGGGCACCACTGCTTCTGCTGCTCAGGCCCAGTGAAAACATTGCTGCAGGCAGGACCGCATGCACAGCCCCTGCTGCCGGCGTGACCCCCACCCTGCCACACCGGACGCACTAGGTGCTACCTCAGTGAACAAGTGAGCAGAGGATGAGCAGAGGGGTACAGATGTCAGGGGCTGCATCGGGGTCACAGTGCTCCTTTAGGGAGTGAACATCAGGGGAAGGAGCCATAAAGCAGGGCCCACAAGGACCCGTGGTGCTCGTGGGGCAAGGGAGTGTCAAAGGACACATCGTGGCCGCATCTCCTCCCTGAAAAGCTCACAAAGTGCAGGTGGTCCACCGAGACCCCCGGATGACTGTCTTCAGGTGCTTTCTTGCTTCTGGATACAAGATTCTGGCCTCTTGCTAAGCTAGGCTGGCAGAGGGTCATTTTATGTCTTTATGGGTAGGCCAGTGAACACTTTGCCTCAGGAACCCCCAAGCCAGTCTCATTTCTTTCAGCAGGTCAGCTTCTGCCCTCACACCACACTGTTCTGGTGTGGTGGGATAGAGATGGCATGGAGTGGTTTGGATAGGGGACTGGACTGACTTCTCAAAACAGTACTCAAAGTCAGAGGCAGGAATGACCTGAAGGACTCAGGACCTCACCTTATATGTGTGAGGAGTAAGACCCCGGCTAGTTAGTGCCAGACACAGGCCTGGGACCACCTCCCCCCGAGTCATTTATTCTGCCACTCCACCAGGCCTTCTTTCATCACACAGAGTCAACCCTTGCGAAACATGGGTTCAAATTATGTGAGTCCATTTATTTATATGCTACTGTGTTTCAACCCCCTTACCTTTCTTCTCCACCTCAGACTTCTGAACATGAAGACCATGAGGATGAAGACCTTTATGGTGAGCTATTTATTTTTTAAATAATCTTTTCTCTACCTTATCTTAAATACATAGTTTGTAAAAACATACAAAATAAGTATTAATTGACTATTTGTTATTGTTCAGGCTTCTGGTCAACAACAGGCTATTAGTAGTTAAGTTTTGGGGGTGTACATTGTTCAAGGGCCCACTGTACACTTCTCTTTCTCGTCACCCACTCACTCTCGCGTTCACTCTCTGTCCTGCTCCTAGCAGGGGTCACTTGGGGCTGAGTCTGTCATCTGGAAAGCCTGACTTGGCCCCAAAACCAGGTTGCTTTCTGGGTAGCAGGAAGTCAGCTACCAAGATGGGGAAGACAAGGATACTCCTCGGAAACCTGAAGAGTCTTATCTTATCCAGGGCGTTAGCGATTTATTTCCCGAGGCTCATTGGTTTCTTTACCCTGTGCTACCCATACCCTACTCCGCATGCTTGTGGCACCATGCGGCCATCCTACATGCCCTGGAACCCTGGGGACTCCATTCGGACTTTTTGGTCTTTCTGGCTTGCCCATTTCTCGGGCGTGGGCTGGAGGTGGCTTGAAAAGGCTGTTTCCTTTTAGCATTTCCCAAACTAGGCCTCTCCTTGTCTTTTCAGATAAGACAGCCAGGAGGAAGGAGAAAAAACCTGGCCAGATTTGCCAAAGTCCATAGAGACAGATGGTGAAGAAGACAGGGAGAGAGTGAGCATGAGAAACAACAGGGGGCGGAAGGAAGAGGAGCAACAATATATCTACATCATCATGAGTGAGCGAGAGAGCTTGAGGGGAGCAGAACAGAGAGCACGGAGACCATGGAAGAAAAAAAGAAAAGTGGAATGTACTAAGCAGACAGCTGCTGAAAAGGGAAGCTAGTGACGCCACTTTGGAGTAATCAGAACACCCTGTTCCTCTCCAGAACTTC
Organism: Galemys pyrenaicus; assembly: GCA_019455555.1. Lineage (NCBI taxonomy): Eukaryota > Metazoa > Chordata > Mammalia > Eulipotyphla > Talpidae > Galemys > Galemys pyrenaicus. Next base: position 836,080 of record JAGFMF010011946.1, on the reverse strand, counting down.
AAAACAAGCACCTTTCCCTGATGGAGCGCCCCAACCTTAAAACAGCTGTAAATTTCACCTGGGTCACGGGCCTGTCAGAGGCATTGGTTTCTTGGTCTCACCTTTTGCAGGGGCATGCATTTTTCTGTCTTCTGCTACACTCTGGCCAGCCCTCCCTCCTGCAAACCTAGAGCACAAGGGGCAAGGTGATGCCCTCGGACCTGCCCTCCTGGTGCCCACGGGGAGCAGTGGGTCAGTATCCAGCCTGCAGCAGGGGGTGTGGTGATACTCCACTCCGTGATAGGCTGCGCAGGGCTCCTTGGCCGCCACCTCCCTTTTGGGAGAAGATGGGCACGTGTTTCTAATTGTGGAAAAGCTGCTCGGGCTTTGGCCTGCCCAGCATCAGCTGTTTCCAGATCTAGGAGGTAACCAGTGCCGGCTGCCAAAAAGCTGTGATAGGCAAAGAAAACACTGAGCCCTGTTTGAGTTCTAAGGCACACAACCCCAGGTTCTGATAAGGTTCCAGTTCTGCCCATGGCAGACCAGGCAGGCCAGAGCTGTTTCCTCTTCACAGTCCTCAGAGCGGCCTGGGGGGAATTGCGCTAGGAGTGCAGACACAGAGCCGCTTCCTAGAATCCTGCCCTGTTCTTCTAAGGCCAGACATTTTCACAGAGGGTGAGGAGTCACATTGTAAAAGCTCAAGTCTCTGCCTACCTAAAACAAAGGTTCATGTTATGGTACATGTAAATAACTTGACTGATGAAAGACAAAAACATCAAGAACAAAGCAAGAACAGCAACAAAAAAATCAAAGCAGCCCTTCCCTAGGAACTAAGCTTTGATCCCAGTTTCTCAGTCTGCAATGAGATTTAGAAATAGATCTTGCCTGCAGTAACATTTTGCCCCTCTCCAGCCCTTTTCATCTGGACGCACTGACAGCATTTTAGAAATCTCGGAAGTCCCTTTAAGGAGAGGAGTGCTGAGCCGTTGGTGCAGAGGGTCTCAGTCTCCCAAGGAAATAAGAGCAGAGGAGGCGGAGTACAGAGACTCCAGGGGACTTCTGGAGGTTCAGAGGCATGCAGCTTACCTGGACACTTTGAGCTAAGCTCCCACCTAGGCTGCCCCACCCCTCCTCCTCCCTTCCTGGCTCGCTCTCCCCCTTCCTTCTTATCCTGGTCCCGCCCTGTCAGTTGCCAGGCAAGACTTGGAGTTTCTGCTGAATCACCATCCAGTACTTGGTTTAGCCAAGAAGCCGGAACAACCCAGCTCAGCATTTTTCAAGAGCTGAGCAGTTCTCTCTTCAGCATTAGCTAAACATGGTTCCTGAGCTGGGTGAGGGAGAGGAGAAAAAGTAGACACATGAAAGCCAGGGAAGGCAGACCTGGCTACCTGTGGAGCCATTTTAGTCCTACTCATTGCTCTTTCAGCCCAGGCCTGAAAAATTCCTGTTATCTTTAGGCCCAAATCTCAGGTCTGGTGCCCCCCCAAGGAGGAGCAAGGAGGATGGGACGGGGTCCTCACAGGTCTCAGGAGGGTGAGCCTGACATCTTCAGGTCTGGTGGGTTCTGACTAGAAGCTCCTGGGTTCTGTAAGCATCCAGTGAGGTCTATTAACCTGAACCAGGCCGCAAAATTCCCATGGCTGGTTCAATTGAAGCCCAACTTCAAGGGTAGCTAGTGCTCTAACTTGTTAACCTTTCAAAACAAATCTTGTCCTCACTTCTTTCCCCCAAAGCTCCCATGAACAGCAGGTATCCACCCTGCCCTCCAGACTTCTGATTTTATGTTCTTAGGTATGTGGCATAAATTTGATGTGTCATATTAACCCTTAAAATTCACCAGGCACAATTAATGGGTGACTTTATAAACCACATGTGCTAGATCCTCCGGGAAAAGCAACGAGATCCTTGAGAATCAGCAAAAGACAGAGAATTGGGCCTCCCTGGTGGCGCAGTGGATTAAGCAACGCACTATGGAGCAAATTGCAGCCACTGCAGCACGAGTTCGATCCCTGGTGCTGGCCAGGCGAGGGACCCACATGGTGCAGCAGACCTCTCCTGCTGTGCCCACTGCTCCCCTCAGCAGTGTACTTCCGTTGATCTGCCTGTTCTGCTCCCCGCTCTCTGTGGTGAATCCTCTCACCCCCACCCTCACACCTCTGGCCTGTACCCCAGTGCTTGTATGAATAAATGAATAAATCTTTAAAAAAAAAAAAAAAGACAGAGAATTGATGCTCTAGCCTATCTCAAGAAAGTCAGCCAGGGGAGTCTCCCTGGTGGCACAAGGGATTAAGCAACACACTGTGAAGCTATCCTGTAGCATGAGTTTGATCCCCGGCCAGGGAGCTGACCCACATGGTGCAGCAGACCGCTCCTGTCTCCCCCGCTGCTCCCCTCAGCAGTGTATTTCAGTGGATCTGCCTGTTCTGTTCCCCACCCTGTCTCTGGTGAATCCTCTCACTGGCTCCCCACCCCCACCTCTGGCCTACACCCCAGTTCTTGTATGCATAAATGAGTAATTTTTTTTTTTTTTTAAAGAAAGTCAGCAAGTCATAATGCTCTAGAGCAGGCTTTTGAACAGCATCCTGGAGGAACCACCCTAAAGACTTCCATCCAAAGGTCTGCTTGGCCCTCCATAGCTTTGGGGGGAAGTGCAAAGCAGAAACAGAGTGAACACATTGTAATTGCTCATCACAACACGGGAGGCAGTTAAGTTGAGATAGGTTTCATTTTGATTTTCAGATGAGCTACATTCCTTCCTCTTAGTGGTCAACTGACAGGTCTCGCTGACCCCTTGTAGCTTCATATTAATTTCAGACTCTCTGGTCTGGCCCCCTACCTTCTCCCAGTGTCATGGCGTTCACTCAGAAGTAACCCTGATCACGTCACTTCTCTGCTCAGACTTTTTCAGTTGTTCCCATACCTTGGATAAAGCCTGCTCTTTTCTGAAAATCTAGGAGATCCTGCAAGATCTGGCTGTTTCAGCGTTATCTCCTATAACTCTCCTAGGTACTCACACAAAAGTACAGTAAGTCCTCACTTAACATGGTTGATGGGTTCATGGAAACTTCAGTTTTAAGGAAAGTGTATGCTGAAACAGGGTCCCTGAGTAATGTGTCACTCAGTGTTGACAATTTATTCTTCCTTCAAGGTACTGCTAAATGACATAGATTCGTTCCCTCTATTGTTCTATGTTACTCTTATCTGGAGCCTGCTTTTTGCCTTTGAAGATCTAACTCAACCTGGAGCCTTCCCTAGCAGTCCTCAGCCATCACTAAAGCAACTTTCTCTGTTGTGTACACTTCTCCCCTTACATTGTATTGTAATTATTTGTTTGTACCCTAAGCTCTTTACTTGCTTTAAATCTCTTCCAAGACTCTGGAGATAATGTCTTATCTCCACTCAATGTAGGAGCTCAATGTAATGATTAACTGATAGATTTGTAACTTCTTTTTTCCTAGGAGACCTACTCATAGGACAATTTTAGTCTTAATTCATCATAAAAATGAAAAATGGGATTTTAGCCAAATTTTACAGAATAATTTTAGACTTAATTCATTAAAAATGAAAAATGCGGCCCTCCCTGGTGGCGCGGGGGGTTGAACGCCGCACTGTGAAGCATCCGTGGCTAGCAGCACGAGTTCGATCCCCAACCAGGGAGGGGACTCCACATGGCGAGGCAGACCTCTCCTGCTTCGCCCGCTGCTCCCCTCAGCAGTGTATTTCAGTCAGTCTGCCTGTTCTGTTCCCCACTCTGTCTCTGGTGAATTCTCTCACTTCCCGCAACTCTAGCCTGTACCCCTGCTCTTGTATGCATTAAAAAAAATAAATAAAATAAAAATAAAAATGGGATTTTTAGCTACATTGCCTTATTGAGTAAAAATCAAGAGATTTTCTATACAATTAGATTTCAAATGTTGACTAGTTTGAAGATGTATGTATATATATATATATATATATATATAAAGCGAACTTGGGTGTACTAGACCAGTTTCTAATTGTCTGGATTCATATATACACGAGAACCTTTTGGGGGTGAGAGAATGGGAAGAAGACAGGGTTCCCAAGGCATCTGAGGATGTTTAGTGTAAGGGGGTGAGAAGTTTGAACTAGAGAAATACAGAACCTCAAAGGAAGATGAACTGAGATTAAGGGATTTAGAAGTTAAGAAAGACTGTTGAACCCTCAGATGTCAAGGGATTAATTTGCAAGAGACTTGCAACACACACAAGTTTAACTATCACAACATCCTGCATCAGGCACCTGGATTCTCCGAGGAGGAACTGCGGAGCCACTTAAGGTTAAAGTAATACATACGGCGAAGTCCTTTCCTTTCCAAATGGCTCAAGGAAGAAAGAGGAGAAAGCTGAAGCTCTGGAGAATTAACGTCTTAGGAATCTCAGTACAAAGATGGAAAACAAGATAAGAAGCAGTTTTTCCTTATGAAATGCAGGGAATTTTCTTCTGGGGTGAGAAAGGAGAAAGGCTTGAGTACAAAGCACTCAGGGAGAGGAAGGGGCCTTCAATTTGAAATACAATTCTACTTCAGATGACTGTAGCCCCAAAAGACAGAAAGGAGACTGGTCCGTAATGGGGGAGGGGCACAAAATATCCCCAAGGAAAACCCAGAGATGGGAAGAAGCACAAATGGAGGTTCCAGAATACCTGGTGTTCGCTCCGATACTAGAACCACTTTAATTACCACAGCAGCATCCCTGTTAGCCGTGGAGGATATGTTCAAGACTCATAGCGGATGCCCGAAACCTAGAAGTGTACCAAACCTTAGATACACTATGCTTTTTCCTATACATACATACCTAGGACGGTTTAATTTATAAATTGGGCACAATAAGAAGTTAGCAAAAATAATAAATAATGAAATAGAGGCCTCCCTGGTGGCATAGGGGTTAAAAATCTCAGCACTATCAAGTTATTCACAGCTACTGCAGCCTGAGTTGAATCCCAGATCCCCAGCCAGGGAGCTGACCCTCAGGGTGCAGCAAACCTGTCCTGTCTCACCTGCTGCTCCCCACAGCAGTGTATTTCAGTAGATCCACCTGACCGACTCCCCACCTTGTGTCTGGTGTATCTTCTCACCACCCCCCTACCTCTAAACTCCAATTCTTGTATGCATACATAAATAAAAATAAATCTTAAAAAAAGTAGAACAACTGGGCCTCCCTGGTGGCGCAGTGGGTTAAGCAACGCACTGTGAAGTAAACCGCAGCCACTGCGGCACGAGTTCGATCCCTGCTGCCGGCCAGGGTGGGGACCCACATGGCGTGGCAGACCTCTCCTGTTGTGCCCGCTGCTCCCCTCAGCAGTGTACTTCCGTTGATCTGCCTGTTCTGCTCCCAGCTCTCTGTGGTGAATCCTCTCACCCCCCACACCTCTGGCCTGTACCCCAGTGCTTGTATGCATAAATAAATAAATCTTAAAAAAAAAAAGTAGAACAACTAAAATAACATACTGTAATAAAACTTGTGTGAATATGGTCTCTCTCAAAATATCTTGGACTTCAGTTGACCATGGGTAACTGGAACTTCAGAGAGAGACACTATGGATAAGGGGGACCACCCAGAAACTTAGGTACTAGCCAAAAGATGCATCTGAATGATAAAAGAGAAAGCTGCATAGGTTACCTATCAATATATATGTGCAGAGATGTGCATGGACGCATGCATTTTATTTAAAACTGCCCCACAGTTGCCACAACTACTAGGCAGGGAAGAAGGGGAAGTTAAAGGAAGACTTTCACAGTTAACTCTATATACTATTTGAAACTTGTACCCAGACAATATAATTACTTAGTTATGAAACACTGAAAAAAAGAAGAAACACCTAAACAAACTGCAATAGAAGGCACCAAACCAAGTTCAATACCTCTGTCCCAACTCTTCCCTCCCCCTAACATGCTTGTTCTGGAAAAGGGAGAAAGCCTTTTCATTTAATTAAAATGTAAAATACTTTCTTTTCTTCCCTCCTGCCTGGTGGCTAGGGATATTCTGCCGACTCAGCAGTGAGTAATCAGCTTTGACCTAAATAATAGAATAACTCAAAGTGGCCACTACAGCTGCATAAGCGTGATCTGAATCTGCAGTTCCTTTCCTCTCCCTCTCCTCTCCTCTTTCCCAGCCCTCCAGGCTCCACGTAGTCAGACAAGCCAGCTACAACAGGTTCTTTCCACTTTTCTACCCCTATCTGGTTCATCGCACCATATTTCTCATCTGATCTATTCCAAAACAGCCTCCCCATGAAACCAGACTTGACCTCACACCTCCCTCGCACAGTGAACTCTGGCCAGGGGCTTTGCCACTGGAACCCTGGGCTCCATGCCCTGTCCTCCAGCTCCTCAAGCCAACCCCTTCACTGCACACCACAACTTCTCCACCGAGAGGAGCTTGGCGCTCAAAAACTCTCGTTCCACATTGGCTGGAGCCCATCATCAAGACGCCAAAATGACATAGCAGAAAGAAAAGCTTCTTATAGAAATACATCCAGGTCATCCCCAAGCACGCTACAGCTTCTCTAAGAATACAGCGGCCCCCAGGTCTACCTCCAAAGACCTCCAGACCTATTTTACACAGTGGGCTCTCTGCCAAGAGGACGGAGTAGAGCTGGAGGCTGGCGGGAGGACTGCTGGAACAAAAGATGTGGACATCTGATGAAAGATAGCACCCACCGAGACTTTACGAGAGCCTGCTTTTTATTTTGCTGGATACCCTAACAGACAATTTGAAGGGCCTGCAGAGGTGAGTAAAAAGAAAGAAAAAAACCGTATTCAACAAACCAGAGAACAGAAACTGTGCACTAAACTCAAAGCAGCTGGGCATCTCTGGCCTGCAAGGGCGAGTGTGGGGCTACCTCTATGCCTGCACTCACGTGTACACCCCATGGGAAGACCAGCTGGGGCCTCCACATACCCTTCACACCTGGGAGGGAGAAGGAAGCACACAGGGTGAGGTGAAGAGCTGTTTTCCATTTTCCTCAAAGGAAATAAGGAAGAATAGCTTGGATTTAAGAAGATTTTTCTGCTTGTGGAGGTGGAAAAGTACTTGAAAACATCTCAAGGACACTGACAAATTCCATCTCTGGAGGACAAGCTTGTCTGCTGTTAAAACACAGGTGGTTCTACGCAGGAGGCAGAGGACAGATAACCGGTACTGAACCTTTGATTGCAGGAATTGGGAAAGGTGAGGATCTTGACATCAGTCAAGGTGAGAGGCGTTTCTCATTTCCTCCTTGGCCGGGTGCTGGTGGTGTCCAGGTGAGGGGTGGGCTGCAGAGGGGACCGTTACAACAACCTGTCTGTCTGGCGCTGAGTTCTAGGCAGGGACAGGAAGGTCCTTATCTCCTGGGACGGTTTGGCTCCACTGTACTTACTACTCTAGAGGGTCTGGAACACTGCAAGGGGTCACCTGGTCCTGGTGGCTTTGCAATATGCAAAGGAAGCAGTGGAGTCCAGCTGTGCAGGGAACTGGACCCCCGCAGCCTCATTCCTCTCCTAGGAGTGGGCTGAACAGCTTGAGGTTCGCCATTTCTAGCTGGAGAGTACAGGCGCTTCTTGTCTTTGCAGCATCAGCAGGAAAAAGGAAGCTGTGTCTGCGCACATCCTCAAACAGCAGTGGCCAGCACTCATGTGGCACCCCTTCCACCCACTTTAGCCTGTCTGGTGGCAGAACAGCTCTTCCTGCATTCCCACACCCGTCGTCCCCACCTCCCCCAGCTCTGGACCCAACTAGAACAACAACAAAAAAAGAAAAAAGAAGGAAAAGAAAAGACTCAAAGAGGCCACGCTGAGAGCAGGGCGCAGATGCCACTTACATAAGCAGATGGCAGCCAGGAGTCGAAGGCCAGACTCTGGGGGGAAGCAGGTGGGGAAGAGCGGCTGTAACACGTAGTTGGAGAAGGTGAGGGCGATGACAGCCTGGTTGGTGGGGTAGATCACTAGCACCGCAATCCATAGCCTCAGGAACCTGCAGCGGGGACAGGATGGAACTTGACTCAAGAGGCAGTGAGATCCCCCACCCACCACCCCAGGCCTGGCGGGGATTCAGACGTCATGGGGAAGGCTGCAAGTCACTGGACAGTGTTAGGAGAGGCAGGTGGACTAACGGGGTGTACTTCTAGCGATGCTGAGGAGCCTAGCCCCTACTCAAATGGGACCCCCAACCCTCTGCAATGACAATAAAAGGCGAAGAGCCTTCTTTCCCTATTCCTTCTGCTTTCATGAACTCTTCTATTCTGGCACCCCGGCATTCAGTGGTGGAAAATAAAAATTATAACCCCTGGTTTTCACAACCAGGACATGCTGAGGGTGTGCTTACTTAAAACCGGGGTGGGGGTGGGGCATCAATTGGGGTTAGTGGTGGGGTGGGGGAGTGTCCTCCATACTGGGGTCCCCTGGTGGGGGTTGAGCACCTGGGTAGCAGGGCCCAAGACACAGGAAATTCAAGGTCAGGGCCACGCCTCAGAGGGAGACCATTATGCCTGGTAAAGTGAGAAGCAAGTGCCTGTGTCAGAGAGCCAATGTCATTGTCAAGATAAAAGGGTTTTGTGTTGTGATGTGCTTTCCCTGGAGTCTGTAGTCAGAGCTGTCATGGTTCTGTTTGCTCTTACTCACAGAATCTGTTGCACTGAGATCAACAGAGATTAAAATCACAGCCTGGTTCCTCTGCCACTCTCAGTAGCACTGAGGCCACTCAAGGCTATGCTAGCTACCGTGACATGTAGGCGGGAGACCAGCCCCATTCCCCAGCTGACTCTGAGGAGTCAGCACCCTGGAAACTCCCGATCTCAGCTTTCCAGAGGGCTGGGGCTTCTGCAGGTCCTCTTACCCAGCCAGTCCTCCAAAGATGTCCTTGACGTAGGAGTAGTCACCGCCAGATTTGGGGATGGTGACCCCGAGCTCAGCATAGCACAGGGCTCCCACGGCTGTGATGAGGCCCGTTACAATCCAAACGATGAGCGCGAAGCCCACGGAGCCTGCATTCTCCAGCACGCCTTTTGGTGACACGAAGATGCCGGAGCCGATGATGTTCCCTGCATGGGGCAACGGGGAGACACTGCAGTCAGCATGGTCGGCAGGAGCAGCGTCTGAGGGAGAGGTCTCGTCTGACCTGGTTCTAACCTGCCTTTGGGATGCTTAAGTCACTCTCGGGCAGTGTGTCTAGCAGTAATTCCCCTTCAAAACAGGGAAGGAGGAGCAGACGATGGCTAGGAACAGACCAGGAACTTGCTCAGGTACTTCACAGGTGTTGCTCTATCCCAGGACAACCCGATGGAATCAGATCTCATTGCTCCCATTTTACAGATGAGGAAACCAAACCCCAGAGATGCCAAGTGCATTTCCCAGGTACACGACACAGCAAGGGGTGGCGCACATATTGAACCTTCGGAACCTCTGACCAGACTGCACGCAGCCCACCCAAGGTGACAAAAGGCTCTTAGACTGGCTGGAAATGGCAGGGCTGGAGAACCAGGCTTTTCTCAGAGACTGGATGCCAGGTAGAAAGCTGTGAAAAGGAGCCAAACTTTTTGGGTAGACTATGGTCACGCCCCGTGACTAGGAGTTTTCAAGGCCTATGAGCTTGGACAGCACTCCAAAAGGCCGGCCTCTCCTCCCAACACAACAGCCCCACCTTTGTGAGGAACTGAAATAACCCTATAAAACACTCCCTGTAGTTCGAAAGTGGTTTGTAGGAAGGCAAGTACGTGCAAAGCCTCAACACTATATGCTTCCAAAGGTCTTTCTCCTGGTTTCATGGTTCTCATGTATGCTCACAACGGCCTTATGGGCTTCAGGGAGAAGAGGAAGGACTGGTGCCTTTCTACTTTGCAGACCAAGAGACTAAGCGCAGAGGGGTTGAGTGACTTTTTCCAAATTCCATAGCCACTCATGGGTAAAACTGGATCCAGAAGTCAGTCTCCCAGTGCTTAAAGCACTCTTTCCACGAATCCACTTCTGCTTCTGTATCTAAGGGGTGAGCTTTCTCCTGAGAGGTAAGGCTGACAGCAAGGACCAAATGGTTGGCTACTGGGATGTGAGTGCCAGGCAGGGGGGAGTAGGAGTAGGAGTGAGCTCCTGACACACTCCATCCTGTGCTTTCCTTTGTTCACTTCTTGTCACTCAAGGTGGGGATGAGGGGTCATGGTGCAGGTGCTCTTTACGTTCTCTCTGCACATCCCAACTGGTTGCACCATTCAAGACCCGAGGGAAGAAGCAGGCTAACAGGATGCAGGTAGCGATGCAGAGCTGGCCTATTGTGATAGTTGTATTTGATAGTGTTCTAAGGACATCTCAAATGCCTACCATCTCTCTTTCATGGTTTGGAACCAGTTCTAGACTGAATGAAATGAAGAATACAGACTGTTATGCTCAACTTTCCAAAACTGACTTTCAGATCTTAATCATAACTCAACCTCAACACAGCATTGAGACTTTCACCTAAACCAAAATTCAACTTTTAATCCCAGATCCTGCATACAGTTACTTTAGTTAAAGGGACAGAGAAAATACTCACATTCTAAAAACACAAGGTTCTGTTCCTCTGAATAGAATACATTGCCTCCTTTCAAGCTAAAAATTTGCAGCATGAGATGAGTAATGGGAGAGAGAAGGGGCAGACAGGTTTAAAAGCAGCCACAGGCAGTAAGTCTAAAGTATGGAAAGAGAGGGAGTGGGGCCACAGCTGGACTCAAATGGAAAGCAAACAGACTGCTGTCTCAAACACGCTTTCCTTCTAGCGCTGATCATCTGGCCCAAGACAACTGAGCTGTGCATAGAGGTGAAACTAAAAGAAAAAAATGGTCCCTTGTGTTTAAATTTGTGACCTAAATGTCAGGCAGAAACAGAAAAAGATTCTGGTGCCATGGGTTCTTAAAGGCATTTCCTTTTCTTATCTATGTATTTAAAATCCTGCGTTAGAAATACTACGTCAGCCGGGCCTCCCCGGTGGCGCAGTGGGTTAAGCAACGGTGGCGCAGTGGGTTAAGCAACGCACTATGAAGCAAACCGCAGCCACTGCAGCATGAGTTCGATCCCTGCTGCCGGCCATGGAGGAGACCCACATGGCATGGCAGACCTCTCCTGCTGTGCCCGCTGCTCCCCTCAGCAGTGTACTTCCATTGATCTGCCTGTTCTGCTCCTGGCTCTCTGTGGTGAATCCTCTCACCAGCCCCCCACCTCTGGCCTGTACCCCAGTGCTTGTATGCATAAAATAAATAAATCTTAAAAAAAAAAAAGAAATACTATGTCAGCCCTCCTCTCTCCACCAGTTTCCTCACTGCTTTGCATGAACATTGGCTTAGTGGAGACCAAACACCTCATGGCACAGTGACCCTGTCAAGTGACTCTTCCCCTGCCAATCTAAACACCTGGAAGACACCAAGTGCTGGCAGTAAGAGAACTAAAGACTGTGTTGATAACAGTGTTGAATGGTGATAGTTAAGTCCCTTGCCTAGCAGGAATTAATCAGAAAAGTGATCTATAGAGCATTTCAAAAACAACTGAGAGGAGAGCAATGTAATTAGGGCTATAAACTGAGCTCAAGGGGTTAGAAAAACAATATGCAAGAAAACAGGGCTTGACTTTGGCCTTTAAGGTACTGAAATGGGGGAGGGGTTTCAGCTAGGTGTTTCTCAAAGCCAGGAATGACTGTGGAAAGGTGGAAATAGCGGTGGATGTTACTGGAAAGACCCATCTTCTCAGGAATGAAGAGTGTCAATACTCCACAGAGGGTTCTTGGAAAACAAACACCACCACAGGGACCTGTCACCAGGTCAGTTCTCCTTCTTTTCTCTGACATTTCCAGAGAGTGTGTGCTCCCTCCCCCATTCCCTTCTGAGGAAGCCACCAGAAGTGGGAGCCACTGGAAGGTGGGATGTGCCATCTGAACAATGTTTGTGGGGTCTGACTGCTTCCCGCCTCCACTTACTCTTGGCTCACACATCCTTCCAAGGAGCTGCTAGCCCGATGGTGAGGGTGGTCAGAGGCTGGCACTAGGACAGGATGCTCCTTTTATAAAAATTGGATCCTCCCCCCAACAATCTTAATTACAAAGACAATAGCTAAAAAGGAAATTGAGCTATGCCAATGAAAACTGGTCACCAGGGAACAGGTAAAAGAGGAATGCTTCTCCCTGATTCTACGGAGCCTCGACCTAGAATCAGACAACACTTCTTCCACCTTAGCAGCGGCCTCCCGTGGAGAAGAAATGTCACTCAGCTCAGAGCTACATTGTGGAGTTGAAAGAATGCAGAGGATACAGGCAATGCCCACCATATGCAATCTCTAGTGTGATCCTCCAGTTAATATTTATCTCCCCACTAGACTGTAAGCTCCCTGAGAGCAGGAACTGTGTCGCTTACTCTCGCCTATGAAATAGCTCCTGGGAGACAGTCCATAAATGTTTACCAAATGAATGATGTTGGACATATCGCCACTGAGCAATTTAATATACCTATTTGTTTGGGACCTTCCAATCTTGTGAAGTATGTCCAGTGTACACTGTTGAGTGAGTGAAGCAAACCACTTATTTCACTGCTGGGGAGACTACACTGGCTAGTATTACCTTCTCCAGTTTATGGGGAGAAGAAAATATTATTCCCATTTTCTAAAAGGGGAAACGAAGGAGGTATTATTATTCCTATTTTGTGGTTGAAGAAACTGAGACCCCGAAATAGTGGTTGTGGTTTTTTTTTTGGCCTAAATCACAGGATAAGTTAGTTAGTAACAACTGTACAGAAACTAAACCTTCTGTCATAGTCTCAAGCTTTCCCCTGAAAATAGTCATTCTGCATTCTCCACTTGATATGCAATGGGAATGGCTTACAGAAGATGCTTATGAAAGAATTGGAACATAGATCTGATTCTTTCCTCCTATTCAATCACCTTCAACAGTGATTTGTAAACGTGCAGAGCCATTGCCTTACTGAACTCTCATAACTACGTTCTTAGGTGCCCAGGGGCAGGCACTATCATTACTACTTATCTTTGTGGAGACTGAGGTTCAGAGAGGTAAGGAGAACTTGAGTAAAGTCACATAGTCATAGGTGGCCAAGGCCTAGATGAAAGGTCAAGTCCTTGGACTCCTGGCCCAGGGTTTCCTCCCTAATCCATGCTGCCTCTCCTCTAGAAATTGCACAACACACACTTTAACTACAGGCTTTAATCTTGGATACTGTCCAAATGAGGTTTTTCTGGAGTGACTTGAGAAATGGAGAACTAGGAAATGGCTTTTCTACCTTGACTATGGACCTTTCTGGATGAGTTGCAGGTTGATTATGGTGGGGATTTTTTCCCTCCATTATTTGACTTTTCATTCAAGAATGAGCTGTCCACTGATTTGGTATAATCAACAGTACTCGAGGTCAGAGTTTTAGTCCTCCCTTTCATCCACCCCAATTAATAAAATAATCACCTTTTTATATACATCTGCTGTAGTGAGAAATGGGTCCTAGCATGCCTGGACATTGAGGCCCCGCTTGGCTTGTTCTATCAAAGAAAAGCCAAAAAAACCACTCCATTAAAAGGGGGCCAAGTTGTATCAGTGGGCAAGTCTTCACTAGAAAAATTGCTGGAATTGAGAAAATCCACATTTGCCATAAATAACTACTAACTTCCCCCACCGTGGACCAAACCCTATGGAATTCCTATTAAGGCCTTACTCACACCTAGGCCTGTCCACACTAGACTGCTGTAGCCATTAAAGCATTTCCTAGGGCATGGAATTACAGACTTCTAGTGCCCAACAGAACTTCAGATCCAAAAGGGTTTGGCCTTCCGTACTAACTCATGCCAATTCAGAGCTCCTCCTTGGCCTCGAAGCTTCTGTCCATTTCTGTGCTATGGAGAGAAAGCCACGGTAAACCTTCTTTGTGCTTCTTTGTGCTTCTTTGTCCATTAACTGGCTGGGAGGATTTTGGGATTTTCAGGACAGGGAAACAGCATAAAAGCAAGGTCTGGTATCGTCACAGCAGGCCAGGAAGCTCACCATGTACTACTTTCCCAGAATAAACACTTCCCCTGTACATTGAAAAGATATCTACTGCAGGGCGCCAGCAGGTCTACACTTGGACACATGCCCTGTGGAGTTGCCATCATGGGAAGAACGGAAATGTGAAAGGTGCTGCAGGTTTGGGATTGCGTACTGAAAAGCAAGAGGGGCACTAGATAGAGCGGGTGGAGCCATGGGGGTCCCCGCTTAGCTACTCACAAGCTGTGTGAACTGAATTGTTCTGAGCATGCCTTTCTTTGGTCTGCTGAATGCTCCTGCCCTGCCAACCTCATGGGGTTGTGGGATCAAAGGAACTCACATAAATGTGGGAGCACTTTATAATCTATGATATGCTAGCGATTTATAGCAGTAGGGATAGAAATCAACCCTAGAAAAATCCAACGGGTTTGCTTTAGAGGTTTGGCTCCAAAATTGCACTGCAGAGCCAGGACCATGAAGCATTTTCTGAGTCATTTGTCTGCTTGTCTAGGTATAATTTTTAGATGCCACGGGTGGGCGGCCAGCAGGTAATTACATCTCAAGTATTTATTGAGCACCCACTCTGTACATGCTTGCTTTAAAAGGTAATTGAGAAGCACTTGTTCACACATGGACTTTTAATGAAATAGATGGAGCCAACCACCACCCACCAGTCACTGAAAGACAAGCATCTAGGCCTGAGGGGCTCAGAGGGCTGAGCCCTCAAATATTCCCATTAAGGATTCATATCTGGCCTCCAGCATCTCCCTGTCTGGTTGCAAAACCAGGCACCCGCAGTGAGAAGCTCTGTCTACCTCAGGGTTCTCGTCCAGGGGCAATTTTATCCACTATGTCTCCACCCCAGGGGACTGCGGGCAATGCCGGGATACACTTTTGGTTGTCATAAGAGGAGATGGGGGTGCCCCTGGCTTCTAGTGAGTAGAGATCAGGAATGGTGCTAGCTAGCCTACAATGCATGCACCGCTTCCCATGAAGAAAGAAAAGAAAGTCTGACCCCAAAAGCAATAGTGTCAAGCTTGAGAAACAAGGCTCTGTCTTCAAGCCTCAATGTCATTACCTGGTTAATTCCTGAAGCTCCTTTCACATTTCAATTTGAACTTAGAATGACTTGGGGACTTTCTTTCTCTTTTTTTAAAAGCAAACCAAGGACAAAAATTCATTGTTCAGAATAGCTCATTTTTAAGCTAAAGAGGTTTTTTTTTGTGGTAAAAAATACATAATATTAAATTTACCACAATGTTAAGTACAGTCACATTGTTGGGAAACAGATCTCCAACGGATGATGTGATTTTGACTGTTGGTATTCAGCAAATACTTCTTAAGCATATACCAAGTAGCCGGTTGAATATGTGGGTATATGAAAGTGAGAAAGACTCAGCCCCCATCTTCAAGGAATTGTGTGGAGAGGTTAATACCCATAAACGTGGACATAGAGTTAACACCAGGCAAGGAGAAGCTGCAAGAGTGCTGCTGCCAGCGATATATCAGGGCTGGAAAAGGTCACAGGCGTGGGCTGTTCAGAAAAAGCTTCCTGGAAGAGGGGAAGCACGAGACAGATGCTGATGAGTAAGTAGGCCCAAAGCTACAGAGTTAAAAAGGGAAAGCACTGGCTGGTCGATAAGCAGGTCAGACTTGGACTGAATTGGTCAGTCTTGTTATCATCAGATTGATCCAATCTAAATTTCTGAACCAGCATCAGTGTGTGTGTGGGTGGGGGGGGCTTGGGGGTGGGAGGACTAGGATGGGAGGGGAAGTGAAAGTGGTGGAGGATGAACTCAAGTTGAGAAATGAGCTATTATTTATTAAAATGTAGCATAGAACACCAGCTTGATTTTTATACTCCATGAGACACTTCCATTTTAAAGCCAAGTAACTGGTAACTACTTGTAAACAGGAGAGCAGTTTGCAAACCCGAGACTAACTCCAAAAGCCCTTCCTTCTGCTTTATCAATGGTTTCTCCACTTCCACATACACTTATGCAACTCACTAAAAAATTCATTATACATTTTTTACTTCTAGCATCAGGGCTAGTTAACCAATGTCTCATTTCTAAGGCAACATGACCTGCCTGTATCAGCTGCTTACTAAATATCTTATGCAAAACTGTACTGTAAAGAAGCAGCTAAAAACAGTTGTGTAGGGGCCTCCCTGGTGCTGCAAGGGGTTAAGCAGCACTATAAAGCTATCCGTAGCCATTGCAGCATGAGTTTAATCCCCGGCCAGGGAGGTGACCTACATGGCACAGCAGACCTCTTCTGCCTTGCCCACTGCTCCCCTCAGCAGTGTATTTCAGTGGATCTGTTGGGTCTGTTCCCCGCTCTATCTCTGGTGAATCTTCTCACCACCATCCTCACCAGTGTTCAGCAAAGTTCTTGAGTGCATAATTAAATAAATCTTTAAAAAATAATAAAAATAAAAACATTTGTGCATTTCTGAGGCACACAAATGGGTACTTTTTCATCTATACACAGATGGAAAACGTACATTAATAATTCTGCAGCAACAGTACTCTCTCTGGGTCATCTGTCCTCACAAGGTGCAGCTCAGGGTGAGGTTGCCCAGAACATCGTCAGGCATATTGCTAAACTCGCTCCCTAGAAGTGATGTCACTGCTAATGCCGAGGATATTTCAAGCAGGAGCAAACGGACTTGTGACTGTAAAAAGGATGAGATGTGATCGATAAAGCTTTTCAGCTCAAACTTCATTCATTCTATAAATAAAATAGCTTAAAATAGACTAGAGGGATAATTTTACTTCTTAGAAGTAAATTTACCAGGGCTCAGCACAGGGTTGAGCATATATGTTCTCAGTGAATATCTGTTGAAGGTTACAATATGGACTCATCCTGAGTGCTATGACCGGCAACCCCACCCGCCCCAGATGGCAGCCTGCAGCCTGCCAATTCTGCATCTCCAGGGAGAGGGACTTGGGAGTGCAGTGGGGGACTTCTTTTTTTTTTTTTTAAAGATTTATTTATTTTATGCATACAAGCACTGGGGTACAGGCCAGAGGTGTGGGGGGTGAGAGGATTCACCACAGAGAGCGGGG
>JAGFMF010011946.1:806076-819007 GCA_019455555.1 Galemys pyrenaicus | reverse complement strand
CCCCTGGCCGGCAGCAGGGATCGAACTCGTGCTGCAGTGGCTGCGATTTGCTTCGTAGTGCGTTGCTTAACCCACTGCGCCACCAGGGGAGGCCCCGCAGTGGGGGACTTCTATAGGCATGTTCTGGGAAGAGAAAAAGACATGGTCCTTCTAGCTCTGTATACCCTGCCAGGAGTTAAAAATTGGGACAAAACAGTTCCTAGGCCTTTGAGTTCTTGAATGATCGCTGCTTTTAGTGGCTCAGAATATCTTGTTGAGGTTATTTGCCCATGCCTGCTTTTTTGACACCCCCATCCCAAACAATAATAGCAAAACAGCAAGATCAACACAAATTCTTGAGGCATTTCTTTACAGGCAGTGTGCTGCCAGATTAATCTCCAGAAGAAAGCAGAAAACCTCAGCAGCTGGGCAACTTCAAAAGTCCCAAGCAGCGTGCTCCTCTGGCCGTGCCACTTCAGTAAGCTGATTTAATTAAGAAAAGTTATGCGTGCACACACACACCCTTATAACATATATGTTTACATATATTACATATAACTTTTCTGATATATATGTATTTTATATATATGTAATATATATAATGCTGGCCTCTCTCAGTTGGTCATTTGATTAAGGTATGGGGTGTTTTTGTGGCTGCTTTTCTAAATAAAACTGGCTGTTTGATTCTGTCCCTTGGACACAGTTTTTAACCTGCTAGGTTCTTATTTTCTTTTGTCAATCCTAAGCATTTCCGGTTAGCCATTCATATTCTGTATAACTCTGCTGTTTGTGAGAACAAATTGGAGACATACCAGTAACAAGCTTAACCAGATGGCCCCTTGAGCTCCTGGGTTACTGGAAGCAGGAAGAAAGCAACAGAATCTCTGAGTGCAGTGGAGCACTATGGTGAAGCCCAGAGGCTTCAGACTTCGGTGACCTGTGCGAGAACCTGGCTCAGCCATTGCCCAGTTATTTATTCATCTGAACCCTTCCTTTCTACAAGGGTACTTATTTCATGGGATTAGAACGCTGATTAGGTATTTGGTGCTCAGCAGTAAAAATGGTCACTACCACTACTACTAATTATTGTTGCTGCAATTGTTGTAATTATTATTATTATTATTATTACTATTATTACTACACTGCTGGGTACAGCCTTTCTTTATTCCCCGAGATGTGTTTGTTTTGACAAGTCTCATGGCTGGCTTCTGTTACAGAGTTCTCTCTGAGAACAATGAGAGTTTTGAACTTGTTTTTATCTTGAATGAACCAATGCCTGATCCCTCCACGTTAAAAAATAAAGATTTTAATACAAACTCATGAAGCTGTTTTCACACCCCCTTTCTTGAGTTAACATCTAATAGACATTTGGGGACATTCAAACCTAATATATCACATTAGGATCTAAAATAAAAGGTGTATATTTTCAGCCCAATGCTGTTTCAGCTCTGTTATACCAATAGCCATACTTTATTTTTTTACTGGAAGATATCCTTTTAAAAAGTTGTTCCTCAATGTTTTCAATACCAGACATCTACGGAGTAGAAATACCCTAATGTCAGGATGATTGTCCTACATATTCACTCCCCTACCACACAATACCCACCAACAGGCTTCTCCTCTTTGGTTACTATTTAGAAATGGAGACTAGCTAAAAGCTTGCTATGGAGTCAGACCATTTCAGTAATCAATCAGATTTGTGACCCTGGGCAAATTACCTACCAGCTCTGTGACTCAGTTTCCCCAAGTTTAAAATAGAGATAGTTATAATAGTTATGTCCACAGGGTAATGATCAAGATTAAATAACGCAATCTATGTGAAGAGTTCATAACATAAGACCTTTAAAAAGTTTTGTTCTTAGTTGGGAGAGAATGGTGTGGGCGCTAGGCCTGCATTCATGATTGCCGTGCAGCAAATAGTATCCCCACAAACACACAGTGCGCTGAAAACAAAACGGTCTGACCTGTTATAAATCTTTTTCCCTTAGGGTCTGCAGTCAGCCTGGCGTCTTCACATCTAGATTCTGGGTGTGTGCCTAAATCCACAACTGGTACCAGTACCACTGAAAGTGACCTAAACAACCAGGAACGCGGTGGGCACCTCCACCCTGGCTGGGGAGAATGCCATCCGCAGGGGGATGGTGTGCGTGTGGGAGACTTAGCAGGAGTGGGGTTCATGCTGGCCAGATCCTGCAGCAACGGAACAATGAACTTCAGGCTTTCTTAAAGCAATTGTACCAAGAAGCGTCCCTTCCACTCCCAGCGGACCGTTCAGCCCTCCTTTACAGTGAGACACTTCCTCAGTGGGAACACAGCACGGATTGTTTCACCTATAAAAACGAATGAGGACCCCTGCCCAGGGTCCAAAAGAAATCATCCCTTTTAGGACAAAAAAAAAGAAATGCTTAAGGGTTTGATTCAGGATTCAGATAAGTTCTATCTTTTAATCCCGGTGTCACTGCATTTTTAGCTGTGTGACCTTCAACAAGTTGCTTGACCCTCGAGTTTCTATTTCCTTATCTGGTGGAAAAGATAATGAGTACCTACCACACAGGATTATAGGGAGGGATCAAAAGATAATGGGTGTTAGGTAATTGGACAAGGGTCTGGCATATAGTAAGCTTTTAATAATAACAGCTTTTAACAGTAACTTTGGTATCACTAATCAATGAACTTTGCTGCTCCCCCAGAATCTCTTTAGACTTTTAGGGGGCCCATATTTATGGAGAAACTGCCAAATTCATCTGTTGCCAACAGGTTTCCTCAAATAATTACATAGAGAGCCTGGTTAGTTTAGGGCAAAAGTAAAAATTAAAAAGAGGGGTCTCCCTGGTGGCGCAAAAGGTTGAGTCTCAGCACTATCAAGCTGTCCACAGCCACACAGTGGCAAGAATTTGATCCCCGGCCAAGGAGCTGACCCACATGGCCCAGACCTCTCCTGTCTCATCCACTGCTCCTCTCAGCAGTGTATTTCAGTAGATTCGCCTGTTCTGTTCCCCACTCTGTCACTGGTGACTCCTCTTACTTCCCCATACCTCTGGCCTGTACCCCAGCTCTTGTATACTTAAAGAAATAAATCTTTAAAAAAAAATTTTTTTTAAAGACCAAGGCAATTGTTGTGGTTGATAACATTATTCCTAACTTAATGATTTTTAAGCCAGGTCCCCAAAACTTCTTCAGATAAATACTTATTACTACGTGTTCAGATCTTTGCCAATTAAATTCAACTGTCATTTGAATAATTGTCCATGAGCACTCTGCTGAGCATGAGAGATTCAGAAATGTACAAGACTCTTTATTTTGCTCAAGGAAGCAACAGTTTAATTATTATTATCTTTTTACCTACAATACCTCCTAGAATCATCTTCTCTACTTTATCTTTCCCCATATTCTTCAAGATGCTTTTTAAATGTAGTTTTGTGTTTCCCACCATTTATCTCACTTTGCCCTTTTCATTCTTAGACAAGTGAACCAAATCATTAATTGTCAATGCTCTCTGTTTATGCATATAAATCTCATCTCTCCAATCAGACTATATGGGACGCTAGGCTATGAGTCTTCCATTAACACATTCCTGTAACAACTGCCACTCTGTTATTCCTACTTAAATCTTCAATGATGATTGTGAATGAAATTTTATGAGTTTTGTGTTAAACATATCCCTCTAAGTCAACTGATTATGAACTAGATTTGGGGCAATGTCTACTTTTCCATACCATATCACCTGATCCACTTAGGAAATTTCCTTTTTCTTTTTGCCTTCTAAGTCTCTTTCTCCCATAATGTTGACTTTGAACATCAGCTCAATGAATTCTGTGTGGAAATGCCATTTCTATTTTTGCATTTGGTTTTGAAAAAGCCTGAATCATTATCATCCACTCAAAAGTCCCTCTGGAAGAGGACAGGGCTCAGTACATGTGCAAGAAAAAGCCACGGGGGAGTGGAAGCAGAAAAGATTTTCTCCCAAAATCATCCTAAACAGAACATTTGCATCTCGGTTTGCATGCAAGGAGAATAGTGCCTATTAACTCTACAAAGACTCTCACACCTTGGGAAATTGTCCTAATTTCTTTGAAATCACATACTAAGATGTCTTTTTACTGTACAACTCTGGCATTATTATTCTTATAATTGTAATGCCATGATGGGGAGCATTGAGACTGTCATTGAAGTGACATCTTTACGGTTGAGACAAATTAGTAGTAACATTCACCCAACTGAGGCAAATTAGTAGTAATATTCACCCAACATTCTTATAGCTGAACACTCATAGTCTCAGAAAAAAAAATGTTAAAGAGAGAAGATAACCTGAGTGTATAGGAAGATACCCTCTACTCTTAAATACCTGCGTATATAAAGAGGTGGGTGAGCAAGGTCAAGGCAGGAGGGAGGTTTGATTGTGCTTGTGTGCATGTGGGGGTGCACATCTGTGTAAGCATCAGAAGCTCCCCAAAGGGAGGAAAATGCTTAATCCTATCAGTCAAATCTTGAAGGAGATAATAGGCTCTGGGCTATTTATAGACCTTAAATTGGCATGTGCTATACATATTGAATACTTTGCTGATCTCATTTTTTTGAGCAGTTGAAATAAAAGAGAGGCAAAGTAAAGGTAATGAGATTCAGATCATGACAAAAAAATGTTTTATAACATTACTTTTCTCATAACTGTAGATGCTTGGAAAACCTCCGAGTCAGAGTGAAATCAAGTGGGATTCCATTTTGAAAACAGAGTGGAGATAACATGATCGATGAAGTCTGGGTGCAGAGGTGAAGGGATGATCTGAATGCTGTACTGATTTTATTTGATTTCAAGGGTGTTCTCCCATGTCTCTCACTATTGCTTGGGTGCCAGATTACTCTGTATTACCACATGGTCCAGAGGGTCATCCAGAGAAACCAGTTCTTGGGCACCAGGACAATAAGCTCTCAGAAGGAACTCTGGAGAGATGACACAGAAAAACATGCAGCCTGACACTTCACCCCTAAAGTGAGGACAGCCATGAGCCATTGCCAGGGCCTTACTGTGAAAAGAAGGATGTGTTGTCTAGAGGTGGCATCATCTATGGGGCCCCCTGCCCAGAAGAGTGCAGTGAGGGGGTTGGAGTGACCCCCTAGCATTCCCAGAGAAGTTTAGCATCAAAGTCTTCACCCCGTACAAAAAATGTCAGCTCCTCCTTGGTTCCATAGTCTAGTTATTCTGAATTCCCTGCAAGAACCTAACAGCGTCTTCTGTGGATGTGGACAGAGATGGGTGAAATCCACTAGGCTACCAGAGAAACTGCAGACTCCACATGTGCAGACAGGCACAAACTGTCTCTCTCTTCCCCCACCCCACTATTTATTTCCTCATCTGTGAAATGGGACTACAACCCTGTTATCTACTACACTTCCCCCAGACTCGCAGTTTCATGTAACAACAACAACAGCAAAATAATGAATATGCTTAAAAGTCAAGTCCACAGTAGGCTGAGGAGATGGCTGCAGAAAGGCTTGTTAAAAATTCACTTTTAACAGACGTTTGACATCCCCCCTTCCTCCACCTCTCAGACTTGACCAGTGGGTGTCTGTTTCACACAGGTGACTGACTGGTTTTTCTAAGGGAGTGGGAAGCGACACTAGTGCATTAGAAGAGTTAAAGATCGACAAGAGGACCACCCGGAGAGGGGGAGAGAGGTCTGGGGGAAGGAGCCGCACTCACCTACAATGATACCGCAAGCACTGACCAATCCAATCTCTTTCTTCAGGGCTACTCCGCCCCCTCCGGAACCGGTCTCCGCGCTGGCCTCAGCCTCGCTCCCACCTGGGTGGCTCTTTGCTGTGTTGTTTCGCTGCCTGGCTCCTTCTTCCATCTTTCTTAGTAGGATGCCAACCTCTGAAAGGTGTCTCTTTCTAAATGGGTATGGGTGTAAATCTATTTAGAGGGAGAGCCTCTCCAATGAAGACGCTCTTTTCAGAAATAAGGACCAATCCTAACCTCTTACAAAAAGATACTGGAAGATAAAAGAGAAAACTAAAAATATTCCTATTCCGGATTGACACTTTCTTGTCACTTGTGCTTACAAACAAGGAAAGTGTTAGAAGGGGGTTGGGGGAAGGGACATTGATATTTAAATATAAAAATAGAACTGTACCAGCTACTACTCCGGCTGGAATTCTCCCGAAAAGGATGTAGATCTTCAGAAACCAGGGTGGATCTGCACTGTGTATCAGGCTGTGGGTTATTTCAGAGACTTCTGAGAGAATCTGGGTTCCCCTTGGCTCTTTTAAGTAAACAGAGTGACTTTACCTCCCTGAGCCTTTTCTTTTCTGAAGAGGATAAGGTAGTTTTCATAAACGGAAGGGGGTAAAGGCAATCCCCCCCCCCGTACTTTCTTCTCTTCCAGAAAAACAATTGTGGACCAGACCGGTTTGTTCTAGAATTTGTCTCCACCTTCTGTGAGTTCCTTTTGCCCTCCAGGTCTTCTGCCGTCTGCTTTTGCCAGATATCCTCTTCTTTTCGCTTGTCCGTTGTCCTTGTTTTCCTTCCCTGCTCAAAGGGAATGCCCCATCTCTCCGCTCCGGCAAATCCATGCCTTTTATGTACCGAGCTGGCTCCGCCCCACCGCCCAGTTCTCTATCCTCCCTCCTCTTCGTTTAAATATTATTAGCATATTCCAAGATGACCGAGAAGATGGATTAAAACATTTCTCATTGGAATCTTCTTCTCCATCTTTGTCCTTGTGAGAGTGGAAATAGAATCCACGCTGTGCTGTCAGCTAGGATCGGGATCCCGGTCATACGGCGCTTGTGGCTTGAAAAGGAAGGGACCGGTTGTGCAGATACTTTAACGCCACCCGAAAGACACTAGCGAATGATTTAAAATATTTATGTCGGGATCATTTGAAGGCACAGGAGAGGGTTGTAGGGATATCATCTTCAAATTCCTCAGAATAGGTGGGACTCCATGGTGAGGGGGGGAAAGGGGAGAATTATGAATAGTATGATGGAAACAAAATCACCAGGAAGAGATGGTGCCTCACTCGTCACAGCTCTAATTTAGGGTTAGCTGAGTCTCACACACACACACACACACAGACCCCCCCCCCCCCACGCACCCNCGTCACAGCTCTAATTTAGGGTTAGCTGAGTCTCACACACACACACACACACAGACCCCCCCCCCCCCACTCACCCTGGACCCAGGAAAGTGTCACAAAATCTGAAGAAATGACCCTTCACAGCTTCTGATAGTTTTTGCATCTGTAAATTATCTGAAAGGCATATGAGGTCGGGATGGGCGTTATTGGCGCTTCTCTCATCTTGAAGCAGAATGCTGATGTTAAGAAATGAGTTATTAGCATATCGATAGTCTTTGCTCCCCTGAAGAATTTCAGACAGAAACTGTGCCTGACGGGTGAGAGCAAAGATGCCTAATTACAATTGTAAAGTGCTTAAAACACAAACAAAACTAGATGCAATATGAGACCACTATAAATGTAAAATAAAGTTATTTTGAATCTGGATTAAGTATATTGTGTAAAATTATTTGATTTTTAAGGGGCCCAATGGACCTCCCTGATGGTGCAAGGAGTTAAGTCTCAGCACTATCAAGCTATCAGTAGCCACTGCAGCACACTTTGATCCCAGCCAGGGAGGTGACCTACACTGGGCAGCAGATCTCTCCTGTCTTGCCCGCTGCTCCCCTCAGCAGTGTATTTCAGTCGATCTGCCTGTTCTGCTCCCCACTCTGTCTCTGGTAAATCCTCTCACACCCTCTCCCACTCTACCCCACCTCTGGCTTATACCCTAGCTCTTGTATGCATAAATAAATAAATATTTTTAAAAAAACAAATAAAGTGGGCTTAAAAGTTCTCCAAATGACTACTAGTTACAGAAATTGGATCTCACTTTTGAAAACAAAAGATTTTGTATTTTAAGTAAAATAAATACTTAATACCTTAGAAGGGGGGGGGGAGTAGTGGGGGTAAGCCATTGTGGCAAAGGCATTTCCAAATGGGATAAAGTCCAGTCAGCAGTCTGGATCACTCAGCAAGTACTAAGATGTTTCAAAGGTTGGGAGTTCAAGCCCTTCTTCTGTCAGTTCAAGATATAACAAATCGAAAGCCTCAGCAAAAAAAAAAAAAAAAAAAAAAGGTTGTGAAGGGACAGAAAAGCAGGAAATACAAAATACATAGAGTAAAACTCCATGGGAAGGCATAAGTCATGGGAGATAAAAGATTAATTTGAGTTACCTCTGGCCTTTCCTGACAATGTTAGAAAACATTGAGGGAAAGTTTGATGGATTCATGTTTAAATAATCTGATTAAATGACTTCTGTTCAATTTCAACATCAAGGTTTAAAACAATCTCTCTGCTTCTTAACATGACAACTTTTTTCATTAATGTTTGTATTTCTAATTTAAATTATATTGATCTAATGTGACATAAAACATGAATGTGATGAGTTTGAGGCATCTTGCCCAAAATAGTCCAAACAGACCAGTAAGTATATGTTAAGTTTTAGGTATTTTAATTTATGAACTGAGAAGCTAAGGGGGAAGGGGGAAGCTAAGGGGTAATAAATATATTCTTGGCATACAGTTGTACTAAGTACTCCAAACTGGAGAGGAAGGATTGTTGAAGATAATTATTTCTATTTCCTTAGGACTTGGAATTTACAAGTGGATGATGACTGTCTAGAAAGGATACCACGTAAGGGCTAGGAAAAGGACTCTTCCCTTCTTTGGCAGGATTATTTCTCCATATGACATGGCTCTCTCTAGGTTGGGGTCTGTTTTTGTGAAATAAACCCTTTGCCAAAATTCCAGATGACTAACACTGAACACTGGAGATAAAGAAAAGTCTTGTTGTAATATGTTGAGAAAAATATAGAGAAATGATTAATTGACTTATTAAATTTTGAGCATCAAATTCTTTTTTTTTTAAAGATTTATTTATTTATGCATACAAGCACTGGGGTACAGGTCAGAGGTGTGGGGGTGGTGAGAGGATTCACCACAGACAGAGCAGGGAGCAGAGAGGCAGATCAATGGAAGTACACTGCTGAGGGGAGCAGCTGGCACAGCAGGAGAGGTCCGCAGCACCATGTGGGTCCCCTCCCTGGCCGGCAGCCGGGATTGAACTCATGCTGCAGTGGCTGGGGTTTGCTTCATAGTGCGTTGCTCAACCCACTGCGCCACCAAGGAGGCCCCAAATTCTTCATTCTTAGCTCTGTTCTACATTTGTATTTGCATGCTAATTTTTCTTTTTCTTTGTATTTTTTAATATTTGTAGTCTAATGTCTACATTTAAATAATGTTTCATATTTTACACACTGTTTTGTGCACAGTATTTCAATTTTTCTCCCTCCTTACCAAACACTTAGGATAGACAAGACAGTTATTTTTTTCTATTTTAAGAATTAGGAAGCTGAGGTTCAAAGAAGTGTCCTACATGGGGCCAAAGACAAGACAGATCATCTCTTCATGGACAAGCAATGATATGAATGACTTATGCTAGGAACTTTTTCCAGAAAACCATAGACATCTTGCTGATGTCTCAACTTCTTTCACTTCAGGAAAACAGAAGACCTTGATCAGGGTCAATTCCATATCTTGTTAGAGGTCTCCCTTTGTGCCAATACTTAACATCAGTTCAGTGAGACTCACACTTAATCTGCCTCCCCCCAATAGTTGTCACCCACTTCACAGTGTCCTTGGTTTGGTTATTCTTTTAGTACAACAAAGTTTGACCATGTCTTTTAGTACAACTGTTTCCAATATCTGGTTGACTACTATTATGTTTTATTTCTTTTTTTTTATTGAAGTAAAACATTTTAAAATGCTGTATAGCATTATTTCAGTTTTAGGTGTGCATCATTGAGAATCAACATGCATATATACTACATTAAGTTGGGTGACTAAATATTGTTGTTTTGCATGCTTAAAGGAAATTGATCCTCTTAACAAGGGAAAGGATGATTTTGCTATAAATTTGGATTTAGGAAGAGAAAGGTTGTGGGAGGCTGACATCTACTGTATAACGACGGATATGGCATGGGGATATGCTCCACACATGATAGTTAAAGAAAACCACAGTCATGTTTCAATACTCTTCAAACAACAGGTAAGCAGCCTTTGTTAATGCAAAGGAATAGAGAGCAAAGTTCATTCACTCTATTCTCAAATTTTTTCTGGACTTTTTCTTTGTAACAGAGTTGTGAAATCTGAGAATCCAATCTCTTCCCTGAGGGAACTCAGTCCACGCCTCCATTCCACTCTTCTCACACCCAAATGCAAATGTCCAAATGTCAGAGGAAACCCTGATTTCAATTAAAGTCAATATTCTTCCTGGAGTCCAGTGACCACTACCTACAATTAAATAATAACTTCCTGAGTCAGTGGTTCTAAGAACCTTTATTCTGTTAAAAATCTAAAGTAGATGAAAATTAATGAGCAAGGAGGAAGGAAATGAAGAAGCGCCAAAACAGGTCAGGAAGAAAGAAAGATGAAATGAGGCGATGTAACCTCCTCCTTTGTAGTGTATATTGTATTTGCTCCTTGGACATATTTAAAGTTCAAAAGAAGCTGTATCTTCTAAAATTTATGTAATCCTGAGAATTTGGATGTAGCAGATCCAGTTTTGTTAAAATGGCCAATTAATTCCTGCTTTTCTGAAGATCATGATGAATCCTTGCTCTGACAGTGGAGACAAAAATTCCAGCAGATTACTCTTCTGTCTGCTGCACTTGGCTGGATTCCATGGCTTCAACCCAGCACTAGTTAGAGAGAAACAGAAGCATTCCCCGAGGTAGGCTGCACGTCCTTAGCCTCTTTGCCAGGTCCAACCTGTCGTGGTAGTCTTGTTTCTAAGGACTTAGGTGACTCCAGTTCTGAAGATTTAAATATGGGAACTTCACTTCCTAACTGGCTTTCAATGAGGATTTGAAAGATGAGGGTTCGTATATTTCCATGTTGTGGAAGATATGTTCCCTGAGGTCTGATGTTTGTTTTGTTCACTGTTGTAACCTCACTACTTGGTGTTTGGCACCCAATAAATATGACTGAATGAATGAATGACTAAGTGGTATAGTACATCAATGCATAGTAAATAAATTATATAATAACCAATAGACTGATAGGCCGACTACTGGTAACCTTCAGGGTCCAGAGAGAATGTGCATTGTAGAAAGAGAAAAACCCAGTCAACATCTAACGTTGAAGATGACTTCACATAGAGCACAGATCTCAAGCAGACCCTCAACACTGCCCAGCAATCTCACACACTCCTACCGTCAACTGACTCTTCCACTTACCTGCTCTTCTCTGCAAACCTATACCACCCCCCAATTCTCATTTCCTGTTGACATCCTTGCCAACTGTTTCATGAAGAAAATAGAAATCGGCAGAGGACGCTTACACATCCCCCAACCACTAGTTCTGCTGATCTGCCTTTAGCTTTACTGACATTCTGCCCTATCGCCCATAAAAATAAATGTGCTGATTTGCTTCGCTGTATCTCCCTCACGTGTGACCTGGCTTCTCTTTCCTATCTTGCCCTCTTCAGGGACTTTGCTCCTGCAATTATTTCTCTCTTGCATTCTCAATTTTTCACTTTCTATTTCTATCAGCATATAAACGTGCCGCAATAGCTCTTACTGAAAAAATACCAACTAACAAATTGTCCCTTGACCTTACATTCCTAATGCGTTTGCCCTCGTTTTCACTTCTTCACTTTCACTCATGCTTGTATTATGACACTTAAGCCTTCATGCTCATCACCTTGACAAATCCATACTTGTCAAGGTTACCAATAGCTACCACATGGTCCAATGCAGCCATCCTTTCTCATCTTCATCTTGCTCTTACAGCAACACAGCTCCGGGACAGTCATTCTCCTGACTTTTCTTTTCTTCACTGGCCTCTTCAACCCTTTTGTCTTCCCAGTCTCTCCTATTTTCTATCCTTCGTCACCACCTAGGTGACCTCATCCAATCTGCTGACTTTCAGTAGCATCTATATTCAGTAGCCTCAATGATATTTCCCTGATTTATAGATCCAGCTCTATGTCTCCCACGAACTCTAGAGTTACCTAATTATCTGTCTCCTTGATGTCTTTGGATATTAAAGAGGCATCTCAAACTTAATCTGTCCAGTACATACGTACCCTCCAAACCTGCTCTTCTTCTAGTATTTTCCACATTAGTAAATAGCTCTAGTTGATCAGGACAAATATTTTGGCATCAATCTTGATTTACTTTTTTCTCACATAGCCTACATTTGGCTTGTCAGTCAATCCCAGTAGCTAAATTCATCTAGAAACCAATCACTTCTTACCATCTCCACTGCAGTCACTCTAATTTATCACCACCTCACTGTCAGCTCTCATCTGTACTATTTCAATAACCTTCTGATTGATCTTCCAGTTTTCACAATTGTTTTACAATCTCCTCCTATTTACTATTCTCAGCACAGCAGCCAGAACGACCCTTCTTAATACAGAATCAGGTCATGTCTCACCCCAACACCAATGTCAGTCCACCACACCTAATCAGAATAAAATCTGAATTTGTCTTTATCATGGCCCATTCCAAAATCAGATCCTTCTGCTCGTCCTTCCACGAGTCCCCCCAGACTCACAGGTCTCTTGCCATTCATTAAGCTCTGTCTCAGACCTTCACATCAGCTGGAGCCTCCATCAAGAACATTCTTCCCGGGCCTCCCTGGTGGCGCAGTAGGTTAAGCAACAGACTATGAGGCAAACCGCAGCCACCGCAGCACGAGTTCGATCCCTGCTGCCGGCCAGGGAGGGGACCCACATGGTGCTGCGGACCTCTCCTGCTGTGCCCACTGCTCCCCTCAGCAGTGTGCTTCCATTGATCTGCCTGTTCTGCTCCCTGCTCTCTGTGGTGAATCCTCTCACCACCCCCACACCTCTGACCTGTACCCCAGTGCTTGTATGCATAAATAAATAA
>JAGFMF010011946.1:715872-797949 GCA_019455555.1 Galemys pyrenaicus | reverse complement strand
AGGCAGATCAACAGAAGTACACTGCTGAGGGGAGCAGCGGGCACAGCAGGAGAGGTCTGCTGCTCCATGTGGGTCCCCTCCCTGGCCGGCAGCAGGGATAGAACTTGTGCTGCAGTGGTTGCAGTTTGCTTCATATTGCGTTGCTTAACCCACTGCGCCAACAGGGAGGCCCGTCATTTTAAAAAGTATTTTCACATCTACCAATTTTATGTATCTTCATCACAATCACAAGACGTAATTATTAGTAGACCCATGTTACATTGAGGAAATTTTTCAGATATGGTAAGTGCAGCTTTAAGCCCTAGAAATGAAGGCTTTAAAAAAAGAAGATATTTGTCTATAATAGAAAATATTTACTGGGTATAAAAGTACCCCAGAAAAATAACCTAAAAATAGGTGATTTGTTTAGGGGAGACTTCACAGGAAGGGTACTACTTCAGTAGAGTTTTGAAAATAAACTTACTTGTTCCAAGTGTATAGCACAGGGAAAATCAATGTATAAGGGCTTATATCATAACTCCATAGTGCAAGGTTCCAAACATGATTGGGATTAGTAGAACATAAATAATAAAGTAGAAAGTTGAGAGATGAGACTGGAGAGGTAGGTAGTGGTCAGATGATGAAAGGCTTTCTATATCAGGCTACAGAACCTCAGCTTTATCATACAGGTGATGGAGAGCATGAAGGTTTGTTTATTTGGTGTTTTACTTTTTCTTTTTTTTTTTAAAAAGATTTATTTATTTATGCATACAAGAGCTAGGGTACAGGCCAGAGTCACGGGAGGTGAGAGGATTCACCAGACAGAGTGGGGAACAGAACAGACAGATTGACCGAAACACACTGCCAAGGGCAGCAGCGGGCGAGGCAGGAGAGGTCTGCTGCGCCATGTGGGTCCCCTCCCTGGCCAGCAGCAGGGATCGAACTCGTGCTGCAGTGACTGCGGTTTGCTTCATAGTGCGTTGCTTAACCCATTGTGCCACCAGGGAGGCCCTATTTGGTGTTTTTCTTAAATAGAAGAATGATTTGTATTTGCCACCTCACTCAGGTGATAATATAGAAAGCAGACTGAGAAAAACCTCAGTCCCCAAGGAAAGAAGTGTCAAGTTAGGTAGCCGCTGGAGAAGCTTTTTCCCTCTGTGTGAATCTCATGACCCATTTAAGTTCTCTGCTAATGTAACAAAGTGGTTTGCTATGGTAACAGCTTACTTTGGAGCAGTTTGTCTCTCAGACATATGTCATGTGATGTTTTCTCCTGACATGGCATTTATCTTAATCAATGACCAGCATCACTACTTAAAATTCAACTTAGAAGGAAAGATTAGGAATTTTAATTTTTTCAACTTTCATATTGGGTAAGAGAACAGGAATAGTACAGCTTCAAAGCAAGATCAGGAAAATTAGCAAAGTGAGAACAAAGCAGGGATGATTGGGAGTTTCTTTTTGTACCTAAAGGGTGCTTTCTGTCAGGTAGCTAGGATAAGAAGGAGTCACTTAAAGGTAACATCATCAGTACTCTTGTACTCTTCCCAGTATTCTTGTAATTGTACTCCAGTACTCCAGCAGGGAAGTTAGAACTGTCCCTCACTTGCAAAAGAAAATTGAGAATTGAAAAAATGAGAGGGGAGAGGTACAGTGTAAAAGCCTTACTTGTCATCAACATACTTGTTCGGAAATATTGATTTAGAGACCAGAGCTCAAGTTGATGTCCTTTTATAGTACAATGATGTTCTCAATTCTGTAAGAACCATCTTTTTTTTTTTTTTTTTTTGCTACTTTACTTGACTAATACCATAGCCTTTAGAAATCTCACCTTACATCCATGAGAATCAAACATTTTTTCTCTTTCTCCCCAGAAAAATGTGCTGTTTGTGGAACTGCATGCAAACATCTGGCTCTTTCTGATAATGTAAGTGTGTTCTCTCCTGCCACAAACCATCTTATCCCACTCTGGTCCCTCGGAAATATACAAAGAGCATAGTTGATGGTGATTAAGTACTGGTTTTTTTTTTTAAAGAAAAATATATAGTTTTTTTAAAAGAAAAATATATAGCTATATAGATAACAATTATAAAAACAAGATAAATGACAGGTCGAAGAATTTTTTGTGGCTCCTCTTACAGAAGTGAAGGTTAGGAGAATTAGGACATAACAGTCGACATTTCCTAGAGCTGTGGTGATCACTCTGTTAATTTAGCACTGTGGAAATAATACCAGGTGCTTTAGAAAGGGTATGTACATCCTTTGCCATATCTGCCGGTATTTTGTTTCATTTCATTGTGGATGCTCAGTATCTGTCCTACTCTCTTTGTAGCTGAAACCTCAGGAGAAGAAATACTTCAGAAGCCCTGTGGAGACAGCTTTGCAATATTTTAATCACATCTCTCAGGTATGAGAAAAGTGAAGAAAATCTGATTTTCCAGAGAAATTATTTATTTTTTTGGAATAATTGTTTGTACAAATTCAGTGGTAAAACTATGTCAGGGAAGGTCTAGGGAAACAACAACTGACAGTATTGGCACCTAAGAATTCATAACCCTTGTAAACCTTAAGTGAAAACTCAATTTGTAATTCGAACAACAGAAAAAGAAAAAAGTTATTTTGGGTCATTTATTTTACTTTCTGACTCACTCTAAAGTACTGGAACTCATGCTGAGCAAAACCCTCCTGGGTGCAAAGACTGAAGTCTGAATTTTAAAATTGAGGAAAAGGTGAATTTTCTACAGAGGGAACTGGGCAACATCTGTTACTTTGACTATAGTTTACATATATCCACAACAGGCTTATGTAACTTCTTGATAGGGAAAACACTCAACTTCCTGTTAAACATGATTTAAATTGGAAGGTCTTAATGCAGACAAATTCTAATTCATTTGATTTCTTTGTTAAACATTCTCCTTAGGCTTCATTGGTACACAATGGAGAGAAGTGAATAATTGAATATTCTGTTTGCTTTCTTCTCTCATGATACATCTCGTCAGTTAACGTTTTAGTGACCCAGACCTGTGATAGGCTGTAAAAACCACTGTGTAATTGACATCTTGCCTTATATTTCCACACTCTATTACGTAATTTTTAAGAATAAAGCAAGTTTTAGGGGAGCGCTATCATCTTTCAGTGCAGTTTAATGAGTCTTCTAAAATTTGTTTTGGATATATGTGTCTGGTCCTGTGAATAATGGGAACAGGGGTTTAACTCAGTCTTTTGCTTATAAACATAAGTTCGTGAAAGGATTTTTTGTTACTCATTCTCATTTTTAATAACCCTATTAAAACATATATATTTAATTCTTCATTTAGTGTTCATCATTGGTTGCCTGAATTCTAGAAAATATTTTTATTTTCCTGGTACATATTTCATATGTTGGCATATCTGACTTGGTCAAAACAATAGGAATGTGTAAGGAGGTGAAGAGAAGACAGGACAGCTAAGTGAGAGAGTTCTCAAATCATAGCAACTTTGTTTTTTGTCTTTGATTCTCCAGTTCTAATTATTTCATGGCCTCCGGGATGTTGATTTGTTTGTTGAGATTTTGTCACTGTTCTATTTCTTCTGTTCTCTTAACTCACATTTTTATGAGAGTATTCCTTTCTTAAACATGAAGATGATCCTTAGTTGTGTTCTGGTCCAAGATAGTAGATTTAATTTTTCTTTGTTGTCTCACACTTAAATCCAAACTGTGCAGATAGAGGAAGGGGAATTAAGGAATTAAAGCTTTGGCTGCATCCTGTGTTTTAGCTGCTTGGGTGAGCCATCATATTTGAGATACTATTTAACATTATGGGGAGATAAAATCCAGCTGAGACTCAAAGAGAAATGTAAACAAGGTCATATGAACAACTGCAAGAGCAGACCCTTGGTTAATAACTAAACTCAGCGTTAGTTAATGATCAGTAAAGAAGTTATATGTAGTCTGAATCCTAACCTGCCCAATCATGGGACCAATTACACATGGCCAAATACTCAAGATAAAGTAAATGGAAAGAGCCAGTTAATCATCACTTTAGTGAAGAGCCAGTTTGGTGAAGTCAGCAATGTCTGAAAATGTGTTTTTCTAACATGTGAAGATAAATAACTGATCCAAGTAATAGCTGCATCAATGCATCCAGGCTTCTGCTTAGATTTTCTTTACTCAGCAAGCCTTTACTCTCATCTCAAATAGTAGCTCCAACATTCTCTACTTCTTATCCAGCTTTATTTTTCATCATAACTCTTTTTTTAAAAAAAACATTTATTTACTTATGCACAGAAAGAACTGGGGTATAGGCCAGAGGTACACGGTGGGTGAGAAGATTCATCAGAGACAGAGGGGGGAGCAGAACAGGCAGATCTACTGAAATACACTGCTGAGGGGAGCAGCATTCGAGACAGGAGAGGTCTAATTCACCATGTGGGTCAGCTCCCTGGCTGGGGACTGCTGCAGTGGCTGTGGATAGCTTCATAGTGCTGCGACTTAACCCCTTGTGCCACCAGGGAGGCCCCTCCATCATAATTCTTGTCTTTAACATTATGCATTTATTTATTGTCTAAATCCTATTCTGGAATATAGGATGAAGGGAGAAATAATGGTCAGTTTTGTTTATTAGATACCTGGTCTAGTTCTTTATATATAGTGGATACTCAAAAAAATGTTGTCTAAATAAGTGAAATGATGATCTAAATGTCCCACAGTATCCCTAAACTGTGTAATGACCTGAAAATAGCATTTTTCTGTTGTATGGTCTCTATGACCAATAGTTGACCAAGCAGCCCATTTTGAATTCTTTACTCACCTCTAGGTCGTTTTTCTAAATTTGTTTGGAGATTGGAGAGTCCCATGACCTTTGCTTTTTTCTATTCCTTTGTCACAACTATTTTTCAAATATATGCTTGTAATTGTTCCTTCTTTGGTAAAGCCTTCCATTATTTCTATGGGCAGATTTTTGCTCTGATGTTTGTACTCCTATCCAACTTTGTTCTAAACTGTAAAAGTTAAGCCTGAAACTTAACTTTGAAAAAGTTTTAAAGTTTATTCATGTGGGGCCTCCCTGGTGGCGCAGTGGGTTAAGCAGTGCACTATGAAGCAGACCGCAGCCACTGCAGCACAAGTTCGATCCCTGCGACCATCCGGGGGCGGGGACGGGGGGGACCCACATGGTGCAGCAGACCTCTCCTGTTGTGCCTGCTGCTCCCCTCAGAAGTGTGCTTCTGTTGATCTGCCTGTTCTGCTCCCCGCTCTCTGTGGTGAACCTCTCGCCCCCCCACACCTCTGACCTGTACCCCAGTGCTTGTATGCATAAATAAATAAATCTTTAAAAAAAAAAAGTTTATTCATGTGTATCTTTCACTAAATTGAGTTTTTCAAAGGCAGTTTATTATGTTTGTATGACCTAACATCTACCTAAGTGTAGCACAAATTAGGTGCATAATAATGACCATTAAAGTTGGGAAGGAAGGAAATATGATTCAGGGAAAGATCAGAGAGAAAGGCTTAATCATACAGGGACTTGTAGGCCATGGTAAGGAATTTGATTGTCATGTCAGTGCAATGGTACACTATTGAAGGGTTTTGTTTTATTTTAAAAAAGATTTATTTATTTATGCATATAAGAACTAAGTACAGGCTAGGGGTGTGGGTGGTGAGAGGATTCACCAGAGACAGTGTGGAAGAGAACAGGCAGATTGACTAAAATACACTGCTGAAGGGAGCAATGGGCGACGCAGGAGAGGTCTGCTGCATCATGTGGGTCACCTCCCTGACCGGGGATTGAACTCATGCTGCAGTGGCTGCAAATGCTCATAGTGTGGTGCTTAATCCCTTATGCACCAGGGAAGCTCCCATTGAAGGGTTTTAAGCTAGAAAATAGGATTGTCCAATATGGAGTTACAAAAAAATCTGGGGCCTCCCTGGTGGTGCAAGGGGTTGGTTAAGTCTCAGCACTATGACTTCATATCAACACCCACTGAGTTCAAGCCCCATCCCCGGCCAGGCAGCTAACCCACATGGCACAGTAGACTTCCCCTGTCTTGCATGCTGCTCCCCTCAGCAGTGTATTTCAGTAAATCTGCCTTTTCTACTCCCCACTATGTCCCTGGTAAATCTTCTTACCCCTCTCCTCACCCCCACAACCTCTGGCCTGCACCCTAGCTCCTGTATGCATAAATAAATACATCTTTTTAAAAAGTTAAAAAGAATATGGATGCTGAGTAGAGAAACTGAAGACTAGATACAGGGAGACCAGTTAGAAGTCTTGCGTTAAAGTGATGACAAGTGGTAGTTAATTCTGGGATATGTTTTTTTGAGATTCTAATAAAACTGCCATTGACTTAAATGTGGAAGATGAGAAAAAGAGAGGAATCAAGGAATACATCTAGGTTTTGTCTGTAACAGCTGACTGAAATGATTGGACCCTTTACTAAGACCAGGAAGACTAATTTTGAGGGAAAATACCATTTTGTATATACTGGGTTATAGATGGTTGTTAGAAATCTGGAAGGAGGAATCTCAGAAGCAGGAAAATTTATTCTGCAGCTCAGGGCATTGGTCATAGTTAAAGAAAAAAGTATGAAACTTCTTAGGATAGAGATAGTTTTTAAAAACTCGGGACTAGATGAGATCATATAGAGGAAAAATCCCTTCCATATGTACCAGTTAGGTAGAGGAGGAAGAGATGTTAGCAGTGAGAGAGGTGAAAACAAGGAGTGTGTGGTGTCACATAAAGAAATTAACAGCGGGATCAAAACTGTTGAGATAAATTAAGATGAGAGCAAAGCAAGGCTGATTAGATCTGGTAACCTGAGCCTTATTGGTGACCCAATAAGAACACAGAGTAGTCTTAATGAAGAGAATTGCATTGGTGTGTGTGCTTATACTAGGTCTACTTCACCTCCCAAGCCTCTTCACAACCCTCTGTAGTGTTGCTTCAGGCTATCTCATTGAAACTGCTCTTGCTAAGAAAGTCTCAGTCAAATCCAGTGGATGCTTCCCCCACTCCCTGCCCAATTTTGTTGTATGTGATTTTTCAGCATTTGAGGCTGATTTTCTCCTCTCTTTGCTTACCATAACCAACTTCTCTTCCCCTTTTGTATTCCTCTTCCTCTGTCCATATCTTAAATTATTACATTTCTTAGAATTCTGTCCTTCTTTTCTTACCTTTTATATTCTCTAAGGATAATCTCATCTACTGCCATGCTTCATTATCACTGATGTCTGGATGACTTCCAAGCCTGTTATCTCCAGCTTAAATGTCATTTCAGCAGAGCAATCTGTGACCACTATATCTGAATTAAATCCCACCTTTATTCTCTTTTGTTTCCTTAATAACACTTGAATAATTAGCTGTTTATTGTCATTGTTTATATGCTCCAGCAACTGCCAGTTAGTCCTGGCAGGGACTAACTTTTTTCTGTTTGTTGTTGTGTCCCCTACAGTAACCACACTTTTATTACCTAGGAGGCACTCAGTAAATCTTTGCTGAAATTGAGCTCTCTTAAAGCTTCAGAAACATATATGTATTTGCTGACCTATTATCTTCACTAATTCACATACCCCAGACTGAACTCATTATTCCTAGCATCCCTGACATAGGAAAACAGGTTACTCTTCCTGTTTCTGTCCTGGGGAATGATAACCACCATCCATCTAATGACCAAGCCAAATATCTAGGAGTAATTCTTGATTTCTTCTTCTCTTTGCATATCTCATCCACTACTCAGTAATGTTAGTTCTGTCTTTGTTCTTAAATTTTTGAGTGTGGGGCCTCCCTGGTGGTGCAGTGGGTTAAGCAATGGGCTATGAAGCAAACTGCAGCCACTGCAGCGCGAGTTCAATCTGCGCCGCCAGCCAGGGAAGGGACCCACATGGCATAGCAGACCTCTCCTGCCTCGCCCGTTGCTCCCCTCAGTGTGTTTCAGTCAGTCTGTCTGTTCTGCTCCCCACTCTGTCTCTGGTGAATCCTCTCACCACTCTTGTATGTATATATAAATAAGTCTTTAAAAAAAAATTTTTTTTGAGTGTGTCTACACCTCAAGAGTAAAACCTCTTATTTTACTCACCTTAGTTTTCCATTGAATTACAGTAGCTTCCTAACAGGTCTTTTGACCTCATGTCTTTTCCTTTTCCTATCAGTTCTCATAGTGAATCTATAAAGTCTTTCTGAATATGTTTGATCAGATTATTTCCCTATTTAAAACCATTCAATACAACCATTACTCAGAGGATAAAGTCCAGCCCATTCATATGGTATATAAGGCCAGACATGCTTTGATCCTCGCTTATCTCTTCAGCTTCATCTCTTATCCTCCCGTCCCCACCACCATTATATGTAGATAGACTGAATCTATTTTTAATTATGTATATAAATAAATTTCTTCGTTGCTGCTGGGACTTTCTATGTGCCAGTTTATCCATATGGAATTTATCCATCTGGATCCATCTTATCCCCAAACATACACATGGATAAATATACATCGTGTAAAGCACTGTACTGTTATATTATACTATAAATGTTGTTTGTCTAGTTCCCTCATGAGACTAGGAACAGTGTCAATACTCATCTTATGTGTTAGCTCCCAGCAGGGTACCAGAACCATATTTCTATTTGCCAATTAACTATTAGTGATAAATTGATAAAAATTAAGTATTTGATAAACACTTTTTGAAAGAATGAATAGGATAGTTTACCCTACCAGAGGTTTTCCTCTATGTATATGAAATATGATAAAGTGGTGATACTGGGAAAACTATTGGAGTGGAAATCTTTTTTTTTTTTAAAGATTTATTTATTTATGCATACAAGCACTGGGGCACAGGCCAGAGACATGGGGGGGGGGGGTGAGAGGATCCACCACAGAGAGCAGAACAGGCAGATCAACGGAAGTACACTGCTGAGGGGAGCAGTGGGCACAGCAGGAGAGGTCCGCCACGCCATGTGGGTCCCCTCCCTGGCCAGCGGCAGGGATCGAACTCATGCTGCAGTGGCTGCGGTTTGCTTCATAGTGTGTTGCCCAACCCACTGCGCCACCAGGGAGGCCCTGGAGTGGAAATCTTAAGACTAAAATCTTCCTGCTAGCTTGAACTGTATACTCCCTCACAGGTAGTGTAAAATAATAATACTCATCTAATTCTCCTGAAGATCCAGTGAAATAATGTTTAATGAAAGTATCCTAAAAGCTGTAAAGTACTATGTTAAGTTAACAAATAATGTGGAAAACTCATAGTAGACCATGAAAATTCACATACCTACAGGAACATAATTAAAGACCACCTAAGTAAAAAAAAAAAAATTATCATTTTCAAAGGGAAGTTTTAACAATAACAAAGACAGGTATAAAGTACCCTGCCTACTTTTTAAATAATAGCTTTATTGATATACACTTTACATGCCCCTTTAATGCATGTTCTTCAGTGGTTTTAAGTATATTCACATAATTTTACAATTAGTGCTACCTAGTTTTAAAACATTTTAATCACCCTAAAAGAAACCCTATACCCGTTAGTAGATGCATCCCAAATCCTCTCCACCATCCCCAGCCCTAGGCAATCAACAGTTTACTTGTCTCTATAGTTTGCCTTTTCTGAACATTTCATAAACATGGAATTAGACAATGTGTGTTTTTTTGCAACTGATTGCCCTCACAAAGCATGTTTTCAAGGTTCATTCATGTTGTAGCGTGTGTTAGGAATTTGTTATGACTTCACTTCTATTTATGACCAAGTAATAGTCCATTAAATGTATGTATATACATTTCATGGATGTATTTATTAGATGAGGAATATTTAGGTTGTTTCCACTTTTTGGTTATTATGGATAATGCTGCTATCAACACTTGTTTGTAAATTTGTGTGGACATGTTTTCATTTCTTTTGGATATAAATGTATAAGTTGAATTACTGCATCAAAAGTTACTGTGTCTAACGTTTTTAAGGACTTGCCAGAACTGTGGAACTGCTTGGGAACTGTTTTTCCCAAGTGCTTGCACCATTTTACATTCTTACAAGGGCAGGTTTTGATTTCACCATATCCTTGCCAATTCTTGTTTTTAATCTTTTTGTTTTTTGACTGGGGACAGTGTGCTTTATTGATGGTACTTAACAAGGTGGGGTTGCCCAATTTCCTCCTTTTCTCTAGGGCATCTGGGATGGAAACAGTAAGGAGGTCAGGAGATTCTGTGTTGAGTGAGGGAAAGACTCCCTAGCAGCTGAGGGCTTCTTTCTTCCTCTTTTGCTCTTGCAGGGGCAGGTGGTTCAGGTGGCCCTTACTATGTGGAGGTCTGTGGCTCATTAGGTTCAGCACCCTGTTGCTATAGCTAAATTCATTGTCATTCCAGGAAATAAGCTCGACAAAGTGGTGTTGAGATCAGTGCCAGCCCCAGCTTAGAAGATAGAGTGGTGAGTGTCGCTGTTAAAATCACAGGAGACAGTCTGGTCCTTAGTGTAGCCCTGGACCATCTTTTTAATTTTTTTAAAACACACTGCTGAGGGGAGCAGTGGGCCAGGCAGAAGAGATCAGCCTGTGCCATGTGGGTCACCTCCCCAGCCAGCAGCAGGGATCGAACTCGTGCTGTAGTGGCTGTGGTCTGCTTCATAATGTGTTGCTTAACCCACTGCACCACCAGGGAGGGCCCTAGCTCTGGACATTCTTGAGAGGGCCTTTAATACCTGCTTCCCCACCTTTCTTGATGTCATCATATTTGACACTTTTCTCCCAGTAGCTGGTCAGACTCAGGACCAACACATTGTGGGCAGGGACATGGAAGGCCATGCCAGAGAGCTTCATGTTTAGCTCAGGGATGACCTTGCTTATAACTGTGGTGGCCCTAAGAAGTGAGGATGATGTTCTGGGAAGCCCCCCCGCCCCCCCCCCCGCCGTCTTCCCAAGGAGCTATCTATGATCTTCTGGGTGCCATGAGTCCTTCCAGGATGCCAAAGTTGTCATGGATACCCTTGACCAGGGAGGTGAAGCAATTGGCGGTACAGAAAGTATTTCTGACAGTCTTGAGGGAGTTACACTTCTCATGGTTCACACCCATCACAATCATGGCGCATCAGCAGAAGGGGCAAAAATTATAACTTTTTGCCCCACTCTTCAAGTGAGTCCCAGCCTTCTCCAGTGATGACACTGGAGTATCACCCCACTGATGTTGGGGAATCTCATTCCTGGAGGGTGGAGATGGGCTTTCCATTGATGACAAGATCCCTGTTCTCAGCCTTAACTGTGCCATTAAACGTTCCATGAGTGGAATCATTCTGGAACATGTAGACCATGTGTAGTTGAGGTTGGTGAAAGGCTCATTGATTGCAACAATATTCACTTTGCCAGAGTTAAAAACAACCCTGATGACCAGATGCACAATATGCCCAACTCTTCACTCTGACCTTCACCATAGTGTTTCAGGGACATGGCTGGCACTGCACAAGAAGAGGCAGTGGTCAGGAGCAGAGAGCCATAATCTGTCTTTCTGATTATAATTATCTTAGTGAGTATGAAATGGTATCTCATTGCGGTTTTGATCTGCATTTCTCCAATAGCTGATGTTGTATCTTTTCATGTACTTATTGGTCATTTTTCTATCTTCTTTAAAGTTTTGTCTGCTCAGCTCTTTTGCCCGTTTTCTAATTGAATTGCCTTTATTATTAGTTGTAAAGGTTCTTTATATATTCTAGTTACAAGTCCTTTACCAAATATATGCAAATATTTCTCCATTTTGTTTAAAATTAAGAACAAGTAACATAAATGTCCATTAAATAAATATAAATAAGAATCAAGGCATGATAGCACGTCAAACAGTGTTGGAAAGAGAAATTGAGAGAAAAAGAGGGAAAGGTATAGATTCTCAATGAAAGACAAATTCAGAGGTGAAAAAAGGTGTGCAGAGAAAGACTTTCATTAATTTAGTTTTGGAACTGACAAACTTTCTTCTTAAAAGGCCAGTGAGTGTTTTAGGTTTTATAAGCCTAAAATAGGTGCAGTTACTCAACAGTGCTCTTGTGGCATGGAAGCAGCCATGGGAATGTACAAAGGGCATGGCTGTATTCTTTTTTTAAAAAAAGATTTATTTACTTATGCATATAAGCACTGGGGTGTAGGCCAGAGATGCAGGAAGGTGAGAGAGCCCACCAGACAGAGCAGGGGGCAGAACAAGCAGATGGACCAAAACACACTGCTGAGGGGAGCAGTGGGCCAGGCAGGAGAGGTCTGCCTGCGCCATGTGGGTCACCTCCCCAGCCAGCAGCAGGGATCGAACTCGTGCTGCAGTGGCTGCACTCTGCTTCATAGTGCATTGCTTAACCCACTGCGCCACCAGAGAGGGCCCAACATGGCTATATTCTAAAAAAAAATCTTAATTTATAAAAACAGGCATCTGGCCATGGTAAGTAGTTTCTGACCTTGAAATCATATGTTTTGCTAACATAAACAACTACCTATATATACCATTTGAGTAAAATCAGGTCA
This sequence comes from Galemys pyrenaicus, assembly GCA_019455555.1. Lineage (NCBI taxonomy): Eukaryota > Metazoa > Chordata > Mammalia > Eulipotyphla > Talpidae > Galemys > Galemys pyrenaicus. The sequence goes on along the minus strand of JAGFMF010011946.1, from coordinate 785,518 downwards.
AGACCTGATCTCATCAATAAACCAAGACAGTTCTTCATCCCTCACTTAAATTAAAAAATTGAACAGGGCCTCCCTGGTGGCGCAGTGGGTTAAGCAACGCACTATGAAGCAAACCACAGCCACTGCAGCATGAGTTCGATCCCTGCTGTCGGCCAGGGAGGGGACCCACATGGCATGGCGTGGCAGACCTCTCCTGCTGTGCCCGCTACTCCCCTCAGCAGTGTACCTCCGTTGATCTGTCTGTTCTGCTCCCTGCTCTGTCTGTGGTGAATCCTCTCACCCACCTACCCCCACCTCTGGCCTGTACCCCAGTGCTTGTATGCATAAATAAATAAATCTTAAATTAAAAAAAAATTGAACAACTGGAAAAATCAGTAGTGCCTTTGAAGAAAAGTTTTATTAGTCTGGTGATGCAGTGGGTTAAGTAATGCACTATGAAGCAGACCACAGTCACTGCAGCACGAATTTGATCCCTGCTGCCTGCTGAGGAAGTGACCCACGTGGTGCCTCAGACCTCTCCTGCCTGGCCCGCTGCTCCCCTCAGCAGTGTGTTTCAGTCCATCTGCCTGTTCTGCTCCTCACTCTGTCTCTGGTAAATCCTCTCACCTCCTACACTTCTGGCCTACACCCCAGTTCTTGTATACATAAATAAATAAATCTTTTTTAAAAAAGCACAAAAATAAAGGCCAGCTTTTTTTTTTTAATTAAATGAGGCCAAAGAATTTCATCAAGACAGAATAATGGACTTGCTAACAATCACAGTTTTTAAAAAAAAACTGAGATTCATTACTGAGTTAGATTTTAGACTGGTGCGTGTATTTGAGATAGAACATTTGTACTCTAGCATCACGCAAAATCATGTCTTTGCTCTCTTCTGACACTTTTTGCTGGTGGTTGTTTTCTAGACTGATCTTTTTTCTCAGAATGGTCAGATCTGAGATTTGGGCAAAACAGGCCAAGGCAAAAGTCCCTCCAGTAGTCCCATCTGGTTCTCTGGATTTCCACAGCAGGGTCTGTTCCTTGTGCATATATGACCCTTGGTGATCTCAAAGGGAAGAGTAATCGGTCTAGGGCAGGATTTGATTTACTTGACCCTACCCTGATATTAACTTAATTGTACATCAAACTCATCCAATAAGTAGGTTAGGATGTTTAGAATCCTGTCTCTTGTGTAATAGCTATTTCTCCCTAACCTTCTCTCTCCTACTGTTTTTGGTAACTCCCAGGATTCAGGGTGAATTTTTACCTATCTAAAACTAGTTTCGGGCCTCCCTGGTGGCGCAGCGGGTTAAGCAACGCACTATGAAGCAAACCGCAGTCACTGCAGCATGGGTTCGATCCCTGCCGCCGGCCAGAGGAGGGGACCCACATGGCTGGCAGACCTCTCCTGCCTCGCCCGCTGCTGCTCTCCGCAGTGTGTTTCAGTCGATCTGCCTGTTCTGATCCCCGCTCTGTCTGGTGAATCCTCTCACCTCCCGCGACTCTGGCCTGTACCCCAGCTCTTGTATGCATAAATAAAGAAATCTTTAAAAAAATAAATAAATAAAACTAGTTTCATTTGCTTTTGGAAGAAACTAGAAAATACAAACTCTTAAGTACAATTCTGTAGGAAGGTGGTAAAAACAACTTGCAAATTGGGTGAGAACAAAAAGTTTATGACAGAAGTACTAAAATCTAGAAAGGACCTTAGACAAAAGGTTTATAGTCTGAGGAAGCAGATGAGACATCAATACTGCTGTGTGTTCAAAAGTAGAATCTGACAAAGCTAAAACACTTTCTAAATATTAACTTTTGATCTGATTCATTAATCCCATGATAGGCACATTAATCCCATGATAAACACATCAAGTGGTAAAGCAAAAGCTGATTTATCCATGCCAAAATAAAATTTAAAATAGATAATCTCTTTCTGTGACACTTCTCCCTTTATTGTAGCAATATAATGTTTCTCTGTGAATAACTTAAGGAAGTCAATGGGTAACCAATGCTCTGTAATAGCTATGAATTTGGAAGTTTAGTCCATACTAACAGCAAAGTTAGATCAGAAACAGTTCTAAACTTGGAAAAGTTTTTTGGCTGTCACGCTGCTTGCTCAAGATAAAAGATTATATTTTTAAAGGGCCATTTTACTATGTCAGGATATTTTTATTAAGATATAGCAAGTCTAGTCCTGGAAGTGAAAATTTTTGGCTTTCTCCAGTGTCAGATCCTTTGGTTTTGTTCTCTTCTTTTTTTTAAGATTGTATTGTTTTGGGGCCTCCCTGATGGTGCAGGGGTTTATTAAAGTCTCAATGATATCAAGCTGTCGGCAGCCATTACAATATGAGTTCAGTCCCCAGCCAGGGAGTTAACCGACAAGGTACAGCAGACCTCTCTTGTCTTGCTTGCTGTTCCCCACTCTGTGTCTGGTGAATCCTCTCACCACCACCACACACCTTTGTCCTACACCCCAGTTCTTGTGTGCATAAGTAAATAAGATAAATTAAAAAACAAAAACCAGATTGGGCCTCCCTGGTGGCACAAGGGGTTAAGCACCATACTGTGATGCATCAGAAGCCACTGCAGCATGAGTTCAATCCCTGGCCAGGGAGGTGACCCACATGGTGCAGCAGACCTCTCCTGCTTCGCCCACTGCTCTCCTCAGCAGTGTATTTCAGTTTACAGTATTACAGAATCTGCCTGTTCTGCTCCCCACTCTGTCTCTGGTGAGTCCTCTCACCCCTCTGGTCCGCACCCCAGCTCTTGTATGCCTAAATAAATAAATCTCTTTTTTAAAATATATTGTATTTTTTTATTGAGGTAATGTTGGTTTACAAAACTGTATATTAATCACTTAAAGGTATATGTTCTTACCTCTTCAAATATGTTACCACACCACACCCACCATCAAGGGACCTGTAACCCTTCATAACCCATTGGGCCCTCTCCTTCTTTGCTCTCAGTTCCTCACTCTTCCCAAGACCCTCTAGTTTTAGGGAGTCATGAATTAGGTAAGGTACTCCACAAGAAAATGATCAATGATAAAGTAACAATTGATGGGTTTCCCTTTGTTGCCAGAAGTTAGAGGGGAGGAGTTCTGGGATATATGTCAAAAGCCTGTTTTTTTTCCTGGCAGGTGTGGTGTTTCCAAAAGAAACAAACAGATCTTCTCATCAACTTTTATAAGCATAGGCTCACAAAGTTAGAAGCAGCCATACAGGAGGCACAGCAAACAGTGACCAGACAGGACAAGTAAGTGACAAATCAAATCACCAGGGAGCTTTTATCCTTTCAAATAAGTTTTAACTTTTCTTTTCTTATGGTTGCAGTGCTTGAAAAATGCTCCATGTATGTACTTTTTTGGGTAAATCAGTTTTGTTGATCTCAAATTCCATTTTATTTTATTCTGTGTTCCCTCAAGGGACCCTCCCTACTTTATAGCTTCTACCTCCAAAAATTGTCTGAGAAACCACATAGCTCATTCGCATTGATAAAGATGAGAGAGAGCATTTATTTATTTATTTATTTATTTTAAGCTTTTTTTTTTAAGATTTATTTATTTATGCATACAAGGGCTGGGGTACAGGCCAGAGTCCAGGGTGGTGAGAGGATTCACCAGACAAAGTGGAGAACAGAACAGGCAGATCAACCGAAATATACTGCTGAGGGGAGCAATGGGCGAGGCAGGAGAGATCTGCTGCGCCATGTGGGTCTCCTCCCTGGCCGGCAGCAGGGATCGAACTCGTGCTGCAGTGGCTGTGGTTTGCTTCATAGTGCGTTGCTTAACCCACTGTGCCACCGGGGAGGCCTGAGAGAGAGCATTTAAAATGTAACCACTGGATGGGTTTATTTTGGAAATCTTAAGCAAAAAGTGGAGTCCTTGATAGAAGTTTTCAGACCTCAGGGATATGTGTGGAAATCAGTGGAATTTTATGTATTTTCCCCTAAAACCATAGCAAAGGTTTTAGTTCACCTGGTTCCTCTCATCATCAAAACTCTGCTATAATTACCCTGAATCACTAGATACCTACAGAAATACCACGTGTCATGGCAGGCATCTTTCCATAAACACTAACTAAATGTCAGTAACAAAAATCAGAGCCTCCCTGGTGGTGCGGGGTTAAGTCGCAGCACTATCAAGCTATCCTCGGCCACTACAGCAGGAGTCCTGTCTCCTGTCTTGCCCCTGCTTCCCTCACAGTGTATTTCAGTCAGTCTGCCTGTTCTTTTCCCCTCTCTGTCTCTGGTGAATCCTCTCACCCCCAACACCTCTGGCCTGTACCCCAGTTCTTATATGCATAAATAAGTAAATCTTTCTTTAAAAAGCTACAATAAAAATCAAATTGTTGTTTGTTTGTTTGTTTGTTTTTAATACCACGACCTGCTAGAGCTGATTGCTTTCACTTTTTGCCTAGAGAACTGTCTGTCTTAAGGAAGGAGAATGAAGAACTGAAGAAATTTCTAGCCTTCCTAAAGGTAAATAAAATAGATTTTCCTTACTGAATCTAGTAACTGTAGAGAATCGTGTTTACTCCGTGGCACCTATGGAAACTGATCGTAATTGTACAATAAGTGCATTGTAGTAAACGAAGAGGCCATGGAAGACCTTGAGAAGATCAATACTTAGCACACTGGTAACCCATTCTTGACATCTGTGTCTAGTCACTACATACCACTTAGGACATTTTCTTATGGAAGAGACCTCTGTTGCAGCTTAAAATTTTTCTTCAAGAATCCCAAGACTCTTCTCCTTCGAACTCTATTTTCTAGACGTTTCTTTCTTCCTAAAAATGATCATTGTTTTTGTATAATGTTTCTATTGAGCCTGTTCCTGTGTATCATAATTCTGTCATTTTCCTTTTTCTTCCCATAGATTCTCCATGTTTCCCTACATACCAATTTACAGGATTCCCAATGTAATTTTATGAAGAGAAATAAAAGTTTTATCTCCCCAAAGGTAGTAATTTCCTAAGGAAACATTACCATTATTTTTTTTCATTTACTGGGAATCTTAGTGACTACAACTAAGAGGACACTGCACTTTAGTTATCTAACAAGTAAGAGGCTGTTGATTGGTACCTTTGAACTGCAGCTTTCTTTACTTGTGATTTTTTTCACCTACAGGAATCTCCAAGTCATTACCAAGGAAGCAGGTCAGTTTTATAAGGCTTCATACTAGCCCCCTTTGAAAATTTCTTGACTCTTAGCTGTAATTCCTATGTGGGCAGTGAGGTGGTAAAAATGGTTAATGGGGGCCTCCCTGGTGGCGCAGTGGGTTAAGCAACGCACTATGAAGCAAACCGCAGTCACTGCAGCACGAGTTCGATCCCTGCTGCCGGCCAGGGAGGGGACCCACATGGCATGGCGTGGCAGACCTCTCCTGCTGTGCCCGCTGCTCCCCTCAGCAGTGTACTTCTGTTGATCTGTCTGTTCTGCTCCCCGCTCTCTGTGGTGAATCCTATCACCCCCCCACACCGCTGGCCTGTACCCCAGTGCTTGTATGCATAAATAAATAAATCTTAAAAAAAAATGGTTAATGAATTTATCTTTCTCTTCTCCAAGAGTTACTCACTGAAAAATGCTATGAATGTAATGTTTGCTCTTTACTATCACCATATGAAGATTGTGAAATCCTACACATCTTTCAAAATTCAACTCACTTGGCATTTCCTCTGTCAAAACTTCATTAGGCAAAGTTAGATGTTCTATTCATTTATTCAGTAACTATTCATGACCTGCTGTTTACCAGGTACTATAATGGGTGCTGAGTGTACGGTTAATTGATGTACATCAGTTCTTCTAATTGATAATGTCTTTCCCTACCAGTTATTAAATATTTTTAATGTAACCCCTGCATTGATGGGTTAAAAAAATACATAGCCCCGCATTCACAGACGTTATATTTATATTATATAACCCATATATATTTATATATATTTTATATATAACCCACCCATATTTATAACAATTAAATGTTTATTATTTTTGTCTCTAGTTTCTTTGTAATCTCAGGAGCTAGGACATATGGGTACTAAATAAATGTGTGATGGATAGATGGATGAGCGGATGAAGAGTGAGGACATAGTGAATGTATGAAGGGATGAACTTATGGCTATTTATATGTAAAGTTGAGTGTACTTGATGAGACACTGAGGGAAGGGAGAAAGACGTGTACTTCAGAACTTCTATTATGAGCAGTAGAGAAGGGAGAAGGTTTCACTTTGGGAGTTGGAGAGCAAAGGGTTCTTGTGTTAACTTTGCCTCCACATTTTGGGGTGACTTCTGAAATACAAGATAGTAAGCAATTTGTGCTGAGAGGAAGCTATTTCGGTTTTTAAAAAAATTTCCCTCAAATTTAATTACTTTCACAGTTATTCATATAACTTGAAGTTATTATTTTTAAAAATAATGATCCGATTGATATTGTAAGGTAGCACTTTAAGAGGTTAGATTTGCCTTTTTTTTTCTTCCTTGCAGATTAACCACACCTCGACCGGTGGGCATCACTTCCCCTTCACAGTCAGGTAAAGAACATTTTTTTGCCCAGCTCTCTGTGTGAGATGAATAAATATCCCTTTTTTCATTTAGAAGATGGTTTTCTCTCAGAAACTGTAATTTCATTTTCCTAATCTTATGTGTGATATGAAAAGATCATACAACGAGATACCCACTTGTCAAAGATTGGCTAAGCAAGACAGGGCATACTGTTGATAGCAGCCTCTTACTCTGCACTTTGTTCTCTTTCAGTTACTCCACGGCCTAGTTCTCAGCATAGCAGCCAAGTGGTCAGGTGAGTAGAAAGCCTGCACAGCAACATTAAAGTTGACAAATGAAAGAAATACCTGGATGTGGCTGAATTAGGGACTGAGGAGACTTTAAATCTATGTAATTGTTTAACACCATGCTTGTTTTTTCCTTTTGCCTCACTTTTTACAGTCGCTCCTCCTCAGTGGAGTCCATCCCTTTTAGAGTAGCTGGCTTTGGTAGCTTGGGACAAGTAAGTCATATTTACCTTTTCTTTCCAGATAGGTTTATAGTGATAAATGAAAGAAAATGTTTAAGGCAAGAATATAAATTTATATTAATCTTGACATAAATTATCTGATGTGATGCCCAGACTGTTTTCTTGTGGCAATGCAGACCTGATTTAGAAATAATACACAGAGAATAAGGAAGTGTCCAAGGACTGAATTAACTGTGTTCGCTATGTTCATTTTGGAAGTAGTCAAGTTTGCATCATTTTTGGGCTGGCATACCTATTGATATATTGGGGGAACAATATGTGCTTCAATGTGTAGATATAAAGAAACACAAGGAAAATAGAATCCATAGAATTGAGAAATACTTTTATTATTTTCCACCAGGGATCCAGAGGCCTACAGGGAAGGAGCACACCCAGAGACTTTTTTACTGGTGAGGAGGAAAAAAGTGTCAGAATCAACATATTCTTTGCAGATACCAGCTTTCTAGCTTTCTCTGCAGAAAATAAGGTCATCTTACTATGTTTTTTTCCCCAGATAATGATTTAAGTATCCAGGCATACATTATTGTTTTTAAAGTGATGATATTTCTGTTTTCAAATTGATTAAAGGGAAAATGAAAACGTGGGCAATAGAAAGTCATTGAAAACTTCTGGTCTTGAAGTAGAAGATAACTTTTGAATAAAATGATGGATTTGAAATTTTTAATTGCCACAAGGTGGCAGTACAAGTTAAGACTAAAAGGAAGGTTAATTTGATGCTGATTATGTTGAACTTGAAGGTATCTTATCTTCAGTGTAAATTAAACATAAAAATATCCCAGTGAAGAAATAGTTTAGTTCCACCCACTTAATTCTTGTCTCTTTCCCCTTACAATTACTTCTGTTATTATTTTCAAGGGGATTAGCTAATTCATAGAGAATACTTCTGAGAGATTAATTCTTTCTTTCACAAAAGGCAATTTTTTTTAAAGATTTATTTATTTATGCATATAAGAGCTGAGGTGGGGACTTCCTGGTGGCACAATGGGTTAAGCAACGCACTATGAAGCACGAGTTTGATCCCTGCTGCCTGCCAAGGAAGTGACCCACATGGCGCAGCAGACCTCTCCTGCCTTGCTGGCTGCTGCCCTCGGCAGTGTGTTTCTGTTGATCTGCCTGTTCTGCTCCCCACTCTGTCTCTGGTGAATCCTTTCAACCCCCCCTCCACCTCTGGCCTGTACCCCAGTTCTTGTATGCATAAATAAATCTTTAAAAAAAAAAAGAGCTGGGATGTAGGCCAGAAATGTGGGGGTTGAAAGGATTCATCAGACACAGAGGGTGAGCAGGGAGAGAGAGTGTATCTCCTGAAATACACTGCTGAGTGGAGCAGTGAGAGGAAAGGCAGAGATAGGAGAGGTCTGCTGTGCCTTGTGGGTTAGCTCCCCTGCCAGGAATCAAACTTGGGCAGCAGTGGCTATGTAACAGTGTGGTCCCCAGGAAAAGGGGAAGTTCCAGGATCCCAGTTCAGCCCTAAATGGGGTGGAATAGAGCAGGGACAAGAAGATGCTGGAGAGAGGATATAGAAGGACAGAAGGAAGGGAGGAAGAAGGAAGCAGGATGGAGAGCAGCAAGGAGACCTGGAGGAGGCACGTGGAGCAGAGGGACATGTGGAGAAACTGCGCTTGCTTTTTGTTCTTGGACTGGTTGGAACAGATGTGGGTGAGAGAACGGTGGGGAGGTTGACAATGGCAGCTTTCATCTTGATTTTGATTTTGCTCTTTTCCTCCCAGATTTGTGTGACCCTTTCTGACCCTTTTCTATGGGTTTCCACTGAAAGGTCTTTTAGACTTGTGGCAGGCTTTTGGGCCTTACTTTGGGCCAAACCTATTTAGCTGGACATTTACCCTTAAGGAGAAGGGTGACTTTGGATGCTTGATTTAGTAACTGTATTCTTTGTGTTTTCTGTATTGTTCCCTAATTGTATTAAAGTTCATTTCCATTAAAGGCCTTAATATGTTTGTCTTGATGTGGTGGATGGCAGAACCCATTTAGAGAGGGCAGGTTTGGGGGCTCTGGGGTATCCCTCTCCCTGCCCCGTAACAGCTGCTGGTAGCTTCATAGTGCTGCGACTTAAGCTCTTGTGTCACCAGAGAGGCCCTCAAATCTCTTCCTGGTTAATCAGTTTTTAAATTCACCAAAGAGTCTCCCTCAAATTCTTTCATATCCACTCCTTTGAAAAATGGTCAATGTTCTAGTCAATATGTTATTTCTGACAGGTTAATAGAAATATTTCCTTGTTTGTTCCTAATCTTTTTTTTTAAAGATTTATTTATTTATGCATACAAGCACTGGGGTACAGGCCAGAGGTGTGGGGGGTGAGAAGATTCACCACAGAGAGCAGGGAGCAGAATAGGCAGATCAACAGAAGTACACTGCTGAGGGGAGCAGCGGGCACAGCAGGAGAGGTCTGCCATGCCATGTGGGTCCCCTCCCCGGCCGGCAGCAGGGATCGAACTCGTGCTGCAGTGGCTGCGGTTTGCCCCATAGTGCATTGCTTAACCCACTGCGCCACCAGGGAGGCCCTGTTTGTTCCTAATCTTACTGAGTCTTTTTCCTTGGATCAATTTGAAGAACCAACTTTTGGGTTTCCTAATTTTTTTTCCCCCTCTACTTCATTTATTTTTGCTCTTAAGTTTTTTTCCCATTATTTTGGGTTTAGTTTTTTTTTTTTTTCCTTAATTTTGTAAGATGGAAGGTTAAATTATTGATTTAGATCTGCTTTCCTGATACATACGTTTACCATTATAAATTTTGCTCTAAGCACTGTTTTGTGATGAATCCTATAATGCTTACTATATTGTGGTTTTGTTTTAATGCATCTCAGAGTATTTTCTAACATCTTTCGGATTTTTCTTTGACCTATTGGTTATTCAGCAGAGTATCATGTATTTGTGAATTTCCATAATTTCTTACCATTACTGATTTTGAATTTTATTTTATTATGGTTGAACAAAATAGTTTGTATGAATGAAATATTTAAAAGTATATGCCTTAACAAATGGGCTATTCTAGGCAGTGTTGTGTACATTTAAGAAGAATGTGTATTCTGCTATTTTGGGTAGATTGTTCTATAGAAGACTGTTAGATTTAGTTGGCATATAGTGTTGTTCAAATCTTATGATTCATTGGTCTTCTGTCTAGTTGTTGTATCCATTATTGAAAATGGGATATTGAAGTCTCCAACTATTATTGGTGAATTGTCTATTTTTCTCTTTAATTTTGTCAGCTTTTACTTAATGTATTTTAGAACTGTTATTAGGTGCATATATGTTTGCGTTTTGTCTTCTTTTGGATTTACTCTTTATCATTTTGACCTTTTCCCTAGTAACAATTTTGTCATAAAGTCTATTATTTGTCTCATGTCGCTCTTAGTGAATTTAATGACCCATTGTCTTTAGCCATTCTTTCTAGTAATCTTCTTAGAGGGGAGACAAAGGCACAGATATATTAGAGCACATTAAGGCAGTGATGGGTCCAGGCCCACAAACTCATGAAATGGAGAGGAAAGCACCTTTGAGATGCTGCTAGGCGATTTGTGAGTTTTCTTACTTGCCATTGGCCCGTAAGCCTAATATATATACTAAATACCTAGTATATACAATATTATAATACATGCATAATATATGTATGTATTATATGTATAATATGAACAGTTCATTTGCTGTGGCCACTAGTATATCTGAATCCTTCTCCAGTTTGTATATTACTTCACACACATTTTTTTGCTTTTCAGAAACCCCTTCACCAGCTTCCTCTTACAGCCTGTCTTACAGGTAAGTGACTCTGTGCTTCCTTTCATTTGGGATCTGTTCACACCAGCACTCTGCCAACAGCCCTGGGGCCTATACCCAGTTTATCCCCTACCTGTAAACAAAAGAGGTTGAAGAATACTATGTCTAATAGACATTTGAATTCATTTTATTTTCAGTTGCAAGTAGGGCATTTACTTCCTCTCTGCCTTACAAGTATAGGCTCTCCCTTTAAATATGCTTTTTACCTCTACCTTTCCTTTTCTCTGCTTATGCTTTTGTTTTCCCTTCTTAGACCATCTGCCTCCTCTGGACAGGGGTTTTTTCCTTTCAGACCATCTTTAAGTGGTGGGGATTCAGATCACACAAGAGTCCTCACCCCTAACAATTCAGGTAAGTTAACTAATACTCCCAAAGGAACAGAACTTCAACCATTAACATATGTACTAAGTGAAGACCTTCAAAGGGAATAGAAGTTGGGGTTTGCCCATCCCACACCCCCCACCCCTCCCACCCCCTCACCCCTCCCACCCCTGACCCCCACCCCCACCATCCACCAAAAAGTAGTATACTGTCTTTAGTTTGACTCAGTATTGTTATTCTATTTCTTTCATATTGAAGAATTTTACCTAGGGCCTCCCTCTTGGCACAAGGGTTAAAGTCTGTTAAAGGCTCAGCTATGAAACTATCACCAGCCCTGCAGCATGAGTTTGGCCTGAATTCAATCCCTGGCCAAGGGAGTTAACACATGGCACAGCAGACCTCTCTTGTCTGACCCGCTGCTCCCCTCAGCAGTGTATTTCAGTAGATCTGTCTGTTCTGCTCCCTACTTTATCTCTGGTGAATCCTCTCACCCCCCACACTTCTGGCCTATACCTCATTTCTAGTATGTATAAATAAATCTTTCCTTTTTTCAAAGCATTTTACCTCAATTGCACTCACCTTTTCACCGGTTGTTTGGTTTTTTTTTAATTGTTTTGTGTATGAACTCTACTGGGAGCACAGTTCTGAATGATAATGATAAAACCACTCTTTTTTTTTCCTCCTCACCTTTTTCAAAACAGATCTTTTGCTAACAGATCTTTTGATAAGGGGCTGTCATCGCCCATAGCTCACCAGAATCTTTTATTTTTTTTTAAAGATTTATTTATTTATGCACACAGGAACTGGGGTATCGGCCAGAGATACGGAGGGGTGAGAGGATTCACCAGAGGCAGAGTGGGACTAAATAGGCAGACTGACTGAAACACACTGCTGAGGGGAGCAGGGGGCACAGCAGGAGAGGTCTGCTATGCCATGTGGGTCCCCTCCCTGGCCAGCAGCAGGGATCGAACTCGTGCTGCGGTGGCTGCGGTCTGCTCACAGTGCGTTGCTTAACCCACTGCGCCACCAGGGAGGCCCCAAAATCTTTATATTGCCTCTTTTTTTCTACTCGTAGGTAAATTCAAATCTCAGATTTATCTGTGAGTACCCCATCCTCACAAGGATGGACTTTATAACCCACCTCTTTGAATTCCTTATCTAACAGTTTTTTCTCTTCTGAGCAGTGCTCCTCATTTTAAGAACGTCCCATTTACCGCACTCCATCAGTAACACTGCAGGGGGACTGCCCAAGATTCTTTCACTATTTCATTGTATCTTACAGGTCAAAGGGAAGGCAGAACCACTCTAGAGAGTCTTCCTGGTTTCCAGCTACCAGTCCTACAGGTGAGCCCTAACTTGTGTGCATGAGAAAAATTCACAGTTAGGCCTACCACAGTTAAGGTAGTAGTATGTAACCAGTGGAAAATGACATAGGTTCAAATCTGGTTCCCATGTATTCACAGCTTTCCAGAATGAACTCAATTTCAATGATTCTGTTCTGTCAAATTAGCTTCAGGTTTAAAAATTAGGTCATATGGTAATGAAAGGTTTTATTTTTTTTTTTAAAGATTTATTTATTTATGCACACAAGCACTGGGGTACAGGCCAGAGGTGTGGGGGGTGAGAGGATTCACCACAGAGAGCTGGGAGCAGAACAGGCAGATCAACGGAAGTACACTGCTGAGGGGTGCAGCGGGCATAGCAGGAGAGGTCTGCCGCGCCATGTGGGTCCCCTCCCTGGCCAGCAGCAGGAATCGAACTCGTGCTGCAGTGGCTGCGGTTTGCTTCATAGTGTGTTGCTTAACCCACTGCGCCACCGGGGAGGCCCTAATGAAAGATTTTAAACTTGGGAACTTGGACAACATGAACCAAGTGTGTGGACAAGTGACATATTTCCAGAAGTTCCTAAAAAACATTTTTAATGGAATATATTTTTTGAGTAGAAGTACTACTGTTTGAACTAGTAAAAAACGTCATCCTCCAGAGATAGCTGGAAAAATGTTTTGTGAATTTATGGGACTGTGATTCTAATCTTGACAAGAGAAAAGGGCATGGGAAAGAGGAAAGGTTTATAACAAGTTCTATTAAATGAGAAATCTGACTTTTATAGCTTGGACTTGAGAAATTTACACCCTTTTTCCATGCCAAGCTCCTGGTGACCACCAAAAAGTAGTAACATAGGTAAATATTTTGCTCTCAGACTCCAAAATTCCCTTTATTAGCAAAAAATTAGGATCTAACTCCTGAGAGGCAACATTGGAGAAACAACATTTCTAAGATCTCACAAATGGATTAACCCATGGATACAAGAATTAAGAGAAATATAAACCATCTACAAATAGATGGTCCTTAATTGATCTTGATATAGTGTAAAAAAAAATTACCAGTGAGGAAAACTGAATATATTGAGCATTTGATAGTATATGTTTTTTTGTAGGCATGATGCTGTTGTAGTTAGGCCTTTTACAAGCCTTTTGCTTTTGGAAATACTAAAATATGTATGGATAGGAAGTAGTTGGGTTTAATGTAATCAAGTGGAGAAGGGCAGAGTAGAAATGAAAGAAAATTGACCATCAGTTTTTTTGAGTTCATTATGCTACTTTAAAAAAAACAAATTCCTATAATAGTTAATAAAAAAAATTATTGAAGAAAGTGTGACTCTCCAGAGGCATTAAGAATTCTGCTTCCTTGCTAGTCATTTCTGATTACAGTATATATGTACCAAGTCTTCCAAAAGAGCTTGAATTTCAAACATTCTGCCTAATTAGTACATTAACTGAAATGTTGCAGCATGTTTCATTAGTAGCAACAAAGCTTTTGTTACTCTAGATGTACTGACTTCCACACTTGAGTTTGGAAGTTACCTCGCAAAGGAGAAAAACTATAGGGAAGCAACAATTGCTTATTGTCCTGATAAACTTCATATAAAGCCTTAATTTTTGTTATAAACACTGCCTTCCTGTACTCTGCTGCAGACTCTCTACCAACAGAGGCAAATGGGATTAGCCAGGGGGAGAGGAGGATGGACCACTCCCAGATAGACCATCTTCAGATGTGATCTATACACACTGCTGCAGGATGGACTGTAGTATCCATACCCACCAGAGGCCATGGTCTTGGAAAAGGTAGCTCTGCCTTGTTTCCTGGTTTCACTCAGTACCTCATCTCTTTTCCAAATATACTGTATTACCTCTTAGGAATGTAGTCCGGTTTTATAGAAGGCTAATGCTACAGGATGTTTTTATCTATCCCACAAGATATATGTAGCTCCCTCATTCCTACAATTTGAAACAAAAGGGGGAGGGAAACATTAACTATTTTTGGATTTCAGTTTTTAACCACGGATATATTTGCATTGCTATGCCAATGTTAATAAGCAACAACTCTTTGTTTCTTGTTCTAATTTATAATGCTTTTTCTACTTGCCTATTGTTTCCTGTGCCTACTTATTATTAAATGTTTTATTTTCCTTTCTGCCTGAACAGCTGGAGGTAGACTTTCACATTACAAAAGTACATAAAAAGGATGCCCTTTTTTTGCAGCTACAACCCTGTAGGCATTACAAGCTCTAGACTGGTGGAATGGGCAAACAGTACTACTTAGATCAAATATCTCTTCTTTACGTACATAACGGTAGCCATGATGAATTAAAACCTCAGTTTTATTAGTCTGATGGCTGGGAAACAGCCTGTTGATAATTATCTATTGCCTTTTAACATTTTTATCCTTCTCAAAAAAAAAAAAGAGTGTACCGAACCAGAATGTTAACAGATTTGGTTCCATTAATCTCTAAACCATGGAAGTGGCAAAGTGGACAAGAGAAACAATTTTATTTTTGGCTTTTTTATTATTCTAGTAACTTGGGGTTTCCACTTTTTTTTCTAAGTGGTTAAACCATTGATATCTTTTTATCTGACTGATGAAACCACTCTAAAGCAGCAATAATTCAGTTAAAGACCAGGGTCCCTCTGTCCCCAAGATAGATCCCATAGAGAGAGGACCATAAAGAGAGAAAAGTCCCTTTTTTGGACACAAGTTGAAACACCACCAACGATAAATCAGTCTCTGCCAAGCTAGGCAGGCTTGTAAAACCAAACCTGAAACCTACCTATTCTGTCCTTCTGAACAGCAGAAACCATTCCCTCTCCTCTATCCCTCTGTAATCTAATTCACTCTTAAAGGACATCTCCCTTAATTCCCACCTCCAATAAATAGCGGTTCTAAATTATTCTCCACCCAATTATTAAACTTTTTCACAAGCTCCGTGGGGAAGATTTACCCTGAGACAAATAGTGAAGAGTAGGGATTTCAGAAATAAAAAAAGTACAAGGCAAAGTGGTCCCAGTATCAGAAAACATTCTGCTGTGGGCAACTCAATAATCTTACATGTAAAACATGTAAGGTCAAATTGGTTATAAGGAAAATATGTGATGAGATTGGGACACTGAGATTCTTAGCTGTATTTCCTAGCATGGATTTAAGCTAGCAGAGAAAAGGGGTATAAAGCAGCCTTATATTCCAGGGGAAACGGTGGGACTAGGATGCACTGGAGTCACTGAATCCCAATTCTTTACTCCTCTTTTCCAAACCTCATTTAGATACAGGGCCATGGTCAGGCCTCTGTAGTACACCAAGAAAGAGAACAGCAGATAGCAGAGCAGGAGCCTTTCCTCAGTCCATAGTTCTAAGCAGTTCGTGGGCCTCTCTTCCTGAAGCTAGAGGCCTGGTTTCTGCCCATATCACTTTGCGCCCTATGGACATCCTCCTTGGTCCACCCTTATTACTTCCCCGACTTCCAACCTCCAGAACACAAAGCTTTTCAGTTTTTTGCCACAAGGTAATTTTTTAAAATGTGGTTTCTTTGTTTAAAGTTACTAAATTGGTTCATCTTTTAGTTAACACATCTCCCCCTCCCCTTCTCCCAACTCAGTCCTGTATGATCACATCATCATCATCATCATCATCTTCCTCCTCCTCCTCTTCATCCTCATCATATTCTGGCAGTTCTTCCTCCTCCTCTTCCTCATCTTCATCTAGACAAACCACCACCTCTGCTGGCTCAGGTAATCGAGAGTCAAACCAATCCAGTACTTGCTGGGCGCTAAGCCTTGATGCCTGACTCAGTTGAGGGACATCACTTACTCGCAGTTGTTGGTGGGCTGCCCAATACCTCTCCAAGGGCTTTATATCTGGTGGGGGTGGGGGGTGTGGCAGAGGTGGTGTCTCAGCCCATTCATTCAAGGATCGGGTTGAAGGCGGTGGTGTGGGAATTGCTGGGTCCTGAAAACTAGGGGCACCAGGTACTGCGTTGTCCCGAAACCATTTTAGTTGCCCATGCTTCAAGGCATAGCGTGTGTCACCAAACCACTGAATAATCTCAGGCCGAGGTAAACCAGTGATCTGTTCTAATTTATGGTAATCCTCACGCCGTGCCCACTGGCACTGTAAAAAAAATGACTTGAGGATAGCCAGCTGCTCTTTGGTTTTGCGCTTGGTCTTTCGCTGGCGTTGCATGTCTGGGGAAAGGTACTCTGCAGGGCCAACCCTACCTGGTACTGAGTTATGCCTTAGCCCCTGCGGCCAGGCTGGCTCCTTATGTGGGGGTAGTGCCTGTTCATTGGGTGACCGTGGCTGTGGGATACAGCCCAGTGGCTGATGGGGTTTAGAGGTGGCAGTAGCTCCATTAGCCAGTACCTGGAAAGAGGAAGAGGTAGAGGAAGAAGGAGCCACTTTAGTTGCTGACTCCTGTTTACAACTACTGGCAAGTAATGAGACTGGTGGGGGCCTGTTTCGAGTATGTGGCTGCTGGACAGGTGGGGAGTGGTTCCAGGAGGCAGTACCTAGGCTTTGTGACTGGTTGGGACCCCTGCCTGCCTGCTTCTTAGAGAGGCCACTGCTTTGACGATCCTGCCAAAAATCTGATTGACATGGGAATGCCCCGCTGCCAGGTGTCATCAGGGGCTCCTTTGTTTTCTGGTGATTCAGTGGCTCTGAGGACTCCTCAGGCTCTACCTTCAATGCTTTCATCTGGGTGGGCTCATTAAGAGTCCGGGGCACTATTCCAAGACCAGTTTGTTCTGGAGGTGGCACTGGAGAAGAAGGCACCTCCTCTGGGGGCCTTCCCGCATGATGAGTAAATGAGAGAAGGGATTTGAAATGGAGCTGATCGCGATGATAGACAACTCGGGCTCGGGTCTCTTCTATTTCTTCAGATGACCAGCTAATGCCACAGCGAAGGCGCTGAGCCATGAACCAAGTCTTGACTTTCTCCATCTGCAGCCCATATCGTAGGCAAAGAAGGGCAATGTCTGCTAGACTGGGGTAGGGGAAGTAGCTGAAGGTCTGTAGCAAATGTTCATTGCTATCCAGCTCACTGGTCTGGGCTGCTTGGGTCCACACAAGTTGTAGCTCTTCAGAGATTGGAGGGAGGCAGATGAGTCCCGCAGGGGAGCTATTAAGACTGCTGGCCTCTTTATTAGGAGGCATGGTGCTTCCTGATTTGTGCCCTTCAGAGATAGCTGTAAGAAGAAGAGAAACAGCTTAATCACTGGGCCTCTGCTTTTGGGCCATTGGTCAATTTCTACCAAACAAAATGTTGGACTCCCAAACATTCAACTTTCTATGTGTTTGTACTAGATTGCTTTTAAAGTGCTTTAGTACTTTTTAATTAACTTTCATAAATTCATGAAATCATCAAAACCTGCTAGTATGCCCATTGAATGTATGAAAAAAAAAAACAACAATAACCCCAATGTCCAAAAGTTAATACTCCAAGTCACATGACTGGTGAGTCTTAGAGGTTAAGAAGGAAGAAAATAGCCTTATATAGCCTTTGTTTTTCCAGTGCAACTCACTCCACCCTCTTAAGTTCATGGAATAAGAGTCATAAGTGAAGACTCAACCACAGAAACAAGGGGAGCAATTATCTCAGCACTGTTACAGATGCTTTATCTGTACAATTTATCCTAACAATTTATGGTAATCTCTAGAATGTGGATATTATCTAGAAGGTACACAGCAATATTGCTCTTCCTAGCCCCCTTTTCTTTCTTGGGGGTGAAGTGATGGGAGGAAGGGAAGGATAGCACCTTTAAGCTCTAAGCCTCAAGCTGATAGCTTTATTTTTTCTATCTCCCAGTAGGGGGAAGAGAGATAGGTCAGACATCTGAGATAAATGGGGCTTACTACCCCAGGGTTTAGGGTGAGATTAGGAAGAAGGAAAGGTTTCCTCCCCTAAGTCTTCCTCAAACAAAGGTTATCCCCTCCCCCAGCCTTTGTCTCTTCCAACTGCTCTGTCTCTCTCCAGGGAACCCAGAGAGCTCCCTTAGACTTTAACAACCCCCTTTACTGAGGGCAGGCGGAAGGCTGCAGCTCTTGAAGGCTGCAGCTCTTATCGCCTTAGTCCAGCTTTCTCCTCAGGACCAGGTGGGCAGGCTTATTATAAATTGTAAACAGGTCCTGCAAGCTACCCATTAGCACCACTGCTCCTGGGGTTATTTATGGGTGTGGGGACTTCCAGGATAGCCCCAAACTGTGCTTCATTACTGAAATACCTACTCAAAGTTGTCTCCCAGAGTCTTTGTGTGGACTGAATTTTAACTCAGCTCCCTGTGTAGACACGAGAGACTAACACATCTGTTTCCCTTTACTGTTAAAGGATACTACTCTTGACATGTTAAGGGGAGATCATAAAGGCAGTACAACTTGAAGAGGACTGTAAGAGAGTAAATTCAGGCGGCATGGTAGAGTGGGTAAAAATAAGATTCTTGAGTAGGGCCAACCTGCATTTCCCCAATTCTGCCACTTACTGGCTGTGTGATCTTGGGCAAAAGTTACTCAGCTTTTATGACCCCCCATTTCCTCATGTGCAAAGAATGGAGACAGTGCTGAGTGTATGTAAACTCATAATTTTGCCTGCACCTACTATGTATAGGCAGGGCCTAACACAACTGTTAGAGGCAGAGGTCTGCCGTGAGGCAGATTTGAGATGAATCACAACCACATCACTTTGGAGAGTGAGCCCGACCTGGGGCTGAGCCTTAGTTTCCCATCGGGAGGAAGAAAAGTCTCTAATAGCACCTACCTTACAAATTAATGTAATGACTTACAAATGACTAAATGAAAAAATGCACTTGACATTATGCCTAGAACAAAGTAAAGGCTCAGTGAATAGTAGCTTTTATCATTCATTACTCCGCTTTCTGGAGTGATTCTGCTATAAGGTGATACTCCTGCTCAAGAGAGGAAATTAGGAAGAGTGAATCCTTTAAAAATCACTGTTTTATAACTTTGCAAAGTCCTGACTCTGAGTGGAGGACACCAGTGTATCTATGCTTTTAAACTTTCTATATAAAGTATGTGTGTGTGTATATATATATATATCTATATAGATATATATATCTACCCCCACACCCACACACACCCCTATGTACCTCACAAACCAATGTGAGAATGAAGACTACCAGACATAAAATGAGTATAAACCTATAAGGAAGCATTTTCTTTCATTAAGTTGGTTTGCTATCCGTCAGATACTTATGGCCTCAGCTTGATATTTAGTCCAACATGCAGTAAGGCAGAGAATATATCTGTTGTACTCTATACATCCAGAGATTGCCTACACAAAATACAAATTGTCGAAGACTTCTATTTAATTGTAATTTAAATCAAGACACAGTTGTGTAGCTGGTACCTCCTTGGAAGAACTTGTAGGAAGGCACTGTAGCCAGAGAGTGGCTCATGAGAACTATTAACAAGTAGCGTAGACCCTACAGTAAACAAAAAACACAAATGAAGACCCTAAAGTCAGGTGTTCTTGTGCCTCCATTTTTGGAGAGGGTAAAAATAGAATCAAAACAGGAGAAATAAAGGCTCTTAGAAATGAAGTGGTGGTAAAGTATCAATTCTGAGTCATTGTTAAATTTGTATTAAATATGCCAGATACATCCAACTGCTACTTACAGTCACTGGTAAAAAATAGGATAATACCCATCATTCCCTTTGGACTTTTCATACCCATGGGCACCTCACAAAAAATGCACTGCCTTAAACATCTAGATATTGACACAGTCCTCGGAAAAGGAAACTTCAAGCTTGAGCTTAGGCTTATGGTAAAAGCAGAAATAGTTAAAGTGAGAGAATAGGTATTATCCTGCTAAATTCCTTACAAGCTTTATTCAAGGAACTGAAGTTCTCCCTGAAGTGTGTCTTGGTGATATTTCAAGGACCTTAAAGGACTTTTAGTGAGGTTAAACATGTGCTACTTAACATTTTGGACCAGTCCTCTTTGAGAATGAGTTCAAAGTTATGGACTCTCAGAAAGTTATGGCTACTCCCCCTACCCCAAAGTAAACAAAGTTACACATTATTTATACACACACACACACACACACACACACACACACACACGACTGATACTCCAGAAATCCAGACTAAGAATCTCTGCCTTATGTCCTCCAAGCTTAATAAAGGCAGTGGCAGTAACAAATTGATTAGAGGAACAAACACTTGATGTGAAAGGATGGAAAGAATGGATGGACGACATGAGAAATTCTGAGTAAGTCTACAAGGGACTGTGTATGGATGATGTGATTACTGGGGAGAGTATAAGGGGGGAGTGTTAAACTGAACTAGCACCCACAACACTGGTTGTGGCAGGCTACTCTCTAGCCTGTCCAAATCATCTGCTTCCTTCATCTGCCCTGTGTGCTTGGATCAATTGTGTGTAATTCCAAACCTCTTACACCCTGATTTTTCTCAACTTATACAATAATGTAATTAAACATAACACAAACCTGTGAACAATTTAGTACATCAAAATCAAATGCTCTGAAAGACATAATACAAAGAAGTGTACATCTTAAAACTTGTTGAGTTGGGAGTGGGCAATTACAACTGTAAAAGATTGGAGGGACAGAGGGATTTAAAAATTTCAAAACTACTCTGCATTCAGATTGCTTTAATAATGTTTAAATTTCCACTCCATTTTAAATAAACCAAACCTGGAAATGATAGATGATGAGAGGCAGAGGCTCTCCTCTCAGACTGCACATTAGAATACCTGTGAAACTTAAACCAGGACACCCTCCTCCTCATTCTGAGTTAATTCAAGTGTGGACTGGGACCCAGGCATCAATAGCTTAAAAAAGTTCTCAGGGTTACAACCAGATTTGAGATTGATGTATGTAGTTTATACTAGATAGTCAATTGGGAACTCCAATCAGCAGACCTCCACAAAGAAAAAAGTCTCTATCCTCCTCCCCCCTACACCACCCAGAAAAAGACTGGTGAAATGAATGTACTTTTAATGACAATGCTTAAGATATGTATCATTTAAAAAATTCCCAACTTAAATTTGCTTTTGGGGTCTTCAGTTACAGTCCTCTACCTATCCTAACATATAAAGTAAAAGAGCCTCAAATGTATGGTGAGGAGGAGGTTCATATGAAAAAAGATCTCCTGATCTGGGCCCATATTACTAAACAGGTCTCAGCCTGAGTTTTCTTCTTTCAGTTTAGAAGTCTCAGATTAGGTCGTTAACACCAGGAACCTCTGAGGACTCGGATTCTTATTTTCCTGGTTTTCTGAGTATGCCTGGGCCGGGGAGTCAAAAGGGGCATTCATTTAAACCTTTCATACCCAAAGGCCACTGCTCTCCAGCAGTCAGTCCAGGTTTATGTATGGTGTTGAGGTCCCCAGGAGGTAGTCCTAGGAGTGTGGGGGGAGGCCAGGGAAGGGAACATTTCTCCTAAACCTCCATTTCAAAGGCAGCCTAATAGGCTCCGAACTGGGTCAGAGAACAAAAAGTTGCTACACTTGGGGCGATGAGCCCCAGAGAGCAACGAATCTCATCTCATCCTCCCCTCTCCAAGGGCGTCCCAGCCCAGCATTCCCGTCCTCCCTACACACCCACTCACCCTCCCCCAGTTACAACGGGGAACCGAAAAGTGTAAAGGAGAGAACCCCGCGACTTCAAACCTAGAATTCTCCTCCCCCCACCAGCGCGGGGATGGGGCTTTGGAGGTCGGACGGAGATCGTATTGGGTTGGGAGGGGAAGTCGAAGGGGCTGGGGATCACTCACCGCTGTCCGGCCCGGGCGGCGGCTCCCAGCCTCGCACCATGGGCCGGGTGTAAAGGGGTAGAAAGGACAGGGTCTTCCGGGGTGGGAGTGTGGTTGCTTCCCGGTGCGGCCTGCTCCGAGCCCACCCTCGCGGACAGCCGGGACCCGGACTAGGACTGCCCCTCCCGCCCCCGAGAGCGCGCCCGTCTAGCCCAGCCCAGCTCCAGCGACTTGGAGGCGGGGCTGACGGGTGGGGGCGGGCGCTCAGGGGCGGTGCCAAGGCGGCCCGAGTCCTGATTGGTGAGTGCAGGCAGGCGGGCACCAGTGGAACTCAGTGGGCCGGCTATTGGCTGCGTGGTTCTCAACTGAAGTTCGCTATTGGCTACGTGAGTCTTAGCCGGAGAGGCTATTGGGTGCGTGAGGCAGGGAAGATGTCCCCCGGGGCCAGGGTGTCGCGAGTGGTACCACCCCCCACCTTCGACCTATCGGAGCCGGACTTTCTGATTATACCCAGCCGTGTACCTCTCGGAATTCCGCAAACAGAGTTTAGCATTTTGCTGAACTGTCCCGACAGCCAGCAGGTAGTCCCGTTTATTTCTTATTGAAGGAAGACTTTTTCAGCGTCCTCTTGCCAGCCTTACGCACGAGCCGCGCCTTTCCAGCCCAGGGCCCAACCTCCGTTTCCAGCGTCATGGTAAACCAAGCTCCCGAGCATTCGGGAACTTGTTCTCGAGATGGATCAAATGGCTTGCCAACCGAAGGACGAGGATCCTAGGTGTCTCACGCCTTCGGCGGCTTCCTGGATCCTGCTGGCACAGGGCCTCTGTGGGACCTAGCAGAACCCCAGACTTCTCTTTCTTCCCCCAGTAAAGGGGATCTGGAGCTCTAGGTCGTATTCGGGGTCTTTGATTTTTCTGTCAGGAGACATGACTTTCAACCAAAGTGGTATTCCATACACTCTGAAGTACTGGGCCAAAAGTTTGTGTATTCATTCTCAGTCTTATAAAACTTGGGGACAATACATCTTCTGAAGTTACTCTTCTGTTCATAGACTGGTCTTTGCAAAAGTCTCTTCTTGCCTGTCTAGGTCACTTAACACCTTACATAGGTATTAATAGTTTGTTAAATAGTTTCAGACTTCATCCTATATTCTACAGGCTTCACCCCCTCCCCATGTATTCCACCTCTCCCAAACCAGTCACCATAACTATTATTGCCTATTCCTGATTGCCCCACTGTAAGGTCAGGACCTCTTTCAGGGTTGCCTGACATCAGAAAGACATCTACCTCAGCTCTGAGCCCTATTTTATTTTGCCTGGATTTGCCCCTACCACCCCCTTCCTCTCAATACATTTAGTAACAATTTCAACTAAGAGCTAGCTAGTCTCGGCTTGCTCCAGAGCGACATTTAGCAAAAACAAGTATACTCTGCTTTAGAGGTAGAAATTTTGATCCCTTGGAGTCAGGGCTAAGGATATATACACACCTTCTCCTTAATCATAATTGTTACTATGCTTCCAGTGGCTATTATGTAATGAAGTAAGAGTGAAATATTTTAGGCAGCAGTAGCCCTATTTTCAATGGTGAGGTCATTCTCTCATTAGCCAAAGGAGACTGGATTGACTGGGACGAACTCAAGCTTATTTGACTGGAATGCAACAAGGAACTGTCTGTGGAAACTTAAGGCCTATCTCTGGATGCACAGTCACTCTGAGCATCATTGATCATGGATCTGGAATTATGAAAGGTAGATAACTCAGCCACCTTTCTTGTCTCAGAAAGGCACTCCCAAGAGTGAGGAGTAGGGAGAAATTGAGGATAGATTTAGGAGAGAGAAGAAATTTCTCTGTCCCAGTTCTAGAGTCCAAGCTGAAACCTCCCTCTTTTATGTGGCTTTTACTCTGCAGCTTTAGAAGGTGAAGTTGGCTGGGCTGTGAGGAGTGGAATTAGGTCCAGGTTGCCAATATCAGAGACGGGAGTTTCCCTCCTTAAGCAGGACAGTAACCCTCTCAGCTCTTCCGGGACTAGTGCTGAAGAATAGGGCACTCATCAAATTATCCTCAGGGTAGAGATGCTAATCCTCCATTGTCAGTGAAAACCTTCTTTGCATGGCTCAGTTAATAGCAAGACTAACTAGAGGTACATTTACCCTATAGCTAAGAAAACTGGAGTTTCAGGCCTGCCTTTGAACAGATCTTTCCAAAGCACTAGAAAAGCACTAGCAATGAGGCTTTAATGTGGTCACAGATTTTTGTAAAATTTGAAAAAAAAAAAAAAATTACACAATAATTGACTTCGATTGAGGTCTCTTTCCTTTCTTTTCCCCTCATCAGCTGGCAATGGAGAAGCTCCCAACAGAGACACTGGGAATTGCTAAGGAAATTGAGGAGTACATTTAATTTGGGCTCAGTAGTTATCTGCAGTTTGCAATTATTTCTATGAATAAACAGTAGATATACTCTTAAGGGCTAAACTGTAATTCCCCACCTCCAAATTCATATGTTGAAGTCCTAACTCCCTTAGTGCCTCGGAATGTCTGGGACACTTAAAGGGGTAACTAAGTTAAAATGAGAGCTTTAGGTTGAGTCCAAGTTCAGCATTATCGACTAGTGTCTTTTTATAAGAAGAAATTTGGACACAGACATACTTATAGGAAAGACCATGTGAAGACATAGGGAAAAGATGCCCATCTATCTACAAGTCCAGGAGACAGGAGTCTCAGAATGAAATCAATGGGCTGTCACCTAGACTCTTGCTTCTAGAGCTGAGAGAATAAATTTCTATTGTTTAAGCCACCACTCTGATTGTTTTGGGAGTCCTAACAAACCAATACATACAGCTTCCAAATACACTCCTAATGTCAATAATTTAAGTCTATGCTATTAGTCACTACAAATTTGAAATGTTACCCCCCCCCAAAAAAAAAATGTGGCATTATCAGTTACAAAGTATGGTGAGTGCTCGCTTCGGCAGCACATATACTAAAATTGGAACGATACAGAGAAGATTAGCATGGCCCCTGCGCAAGGATGACACGCAAATTCGTGAAGCGTTCCGTATTTTTTGTGTGCTAGGGACCACCTCCTGTCACATGTATTCACAGAATACACGTGTGTGCCCAAAAAAAATAAAAAAAAAAAAAAACAAAGTATGGTGAAACTTTTCTAAATTAGCAAGACTTTTTAAAAATTAACTATGTTAGTGTCTCCCTGGTGACACAGCAGTATCAAGCTATTATCAGCCACTGCAGCCAAGAGTTCAATCCCTGGACCGGGAGCCAACCCACATGGTGCAGACCTCTCCTGTCTTGCCTGCTGCTACTCTCAGCAGTTTGTTTCAGTAGATCTGCCTGTTCTGCTCCCCACTCTGTCTCTGGTGAATCCTCTCACTTCCCACACCTCTGTCCTGTGCCCCAGTTCTTGTATGCATTTTTTTTAAAAAAGTGTATTAGAAGACTGAATTACCTTTTTACACTTTATAGAAACAATTACAATATGAAAGTGTTATCCAAGAGCATGTATCCAAAACCAAAATTTTAAGAAAGTTGCCAAGTTGATATTTTCAAGTAGATATATTTTAATGTCATTTTTGATTTTGTGATCATCATAGTTCAGCCTCTTAAAAATTATAAATCTTATCTCATTCTATCATATAGTTAGTCACTTTTGTGCCTATGTTTTTTTCCTAAAAAAAGGACTCTAAAAGGCTTCAGGTATTCTGAATCTTGGGTCTACCCTTAGGAGTTACCAAAAGGATATGGTAAATTTCTACCCAAATTAGGGGAACCCTGCTCTGATGTTCCGTGTCCTGAGAAATTCCAGAGCTGAGGGCTTACCAGTCAGAACAGCATATAGTGAGCATTTGGGATAGCACAAGCTAAAATGAAGGAGTTGGTGGAAAGAAGATTTCTGATAATCTTTTTCTCTCACAAAAATGTGAGAACTCTGGAAAGACATTAGGGTCACAGGGGGACCCTCGGTCATATGCCATGGAGAAAACTCCTGGAAAGGCTGACTTACCTCTCCGTGGGTGTCTATTCCTCATGCTAACTCTACCCTTCAACATATCTGGTTCCGTTTACCACACATACTGAATGGGTACTCTGCAGTGACATCACAATTTGGCCATTATGATGTAATGAGGCATGAGTTATTCTTGGGGTAGGACTTTCCTATTAGGAATGCCCTGCATTACTTAGAGGGTATTTGGATTCTTTCATCATTCAGGTGATATGGGAGTCAATACTATGTTAGCACTTGGCCTGTTTTGACAATGCCTTCCTTTAATTTCTACTTTAATCACTCCATTCTGGATTAGACCAGGGTCCTTGCTTTTCCTCTCTGTCATACATCTTGTCCTTTTTTAGGGTTGCCCTTGAGAGGGCTAAGAACTTTACTCATCTTCAGTGCTTAAGGAATGGACTTAGATGGCCCCCATAAAGGAAGAGCTCCCCTACAAGGGGAAGTAAGATTTTACCCCACCTGTTACCTATAACTGCACCAGCAACTAGTGCTGGGTGCCAGGGAACAAAAGTGCTGGGTCCTGATTATGCTCCCTACCACTACCATAATGGTGGGATTCTGTTGTCACGTCTTACACCAGGACTGCCCAGTACCTCCAGATCTTCTTCCTATCCAACTTTTACATAGCCAGAGGATTTCAGCAGACAGGAAATAAAGAGTTTTAAGAAATGAGATGACCAAGAAAAGGGGGTTGGGGTAGTATCTTGCCTTTAAGTCTCTTACCACCTCACTCCCAAACAAACAATACTGTCCAGCATCTTACAATATACTTTATTTTCATGTTTCAGCTTTATTTCAAATACATATATGAGATCTTTCATTGAGAAGAAAGGGCGGCTGCATGAAGAAGCTGTAGTTAGGCACAATATTAGTGGGTTCATTCCCAGTGATAGGGCTGTGCTGTGAAGGGGGTGTTCCCTGATGGTACAGTGGTCTCTTGGGGGTTCATATAGCAAACTTTGATTTCCTCCCCAGGTTAGGTATTCAATTGATCTTTTTTCCTTCTTTCTTTTAAATCAAGGTCACTGTTCTTTAGTAATATAACCCAAAGTGCAAGTTAGGGAACACAGAAAAATTACCAGTCCCTTTTGTTTCTCTTTATGCCAGGATGGGGAAGGGAATTAAATTAGTTGCAGAAAATGAAACATTTCTGATGTTATCCCTTGCCAAGAAGAATTGTGGGTCTCACTGTATAGAGGCCTGTTCCACAGCCTGGGAATCAGCCCTACTCAAGCTTCACGAACAAACTTTCTGACCCTGCTGGAGTCACTTCTCATCTTTGCACCTGTGTCCTCATCGAGAGGAGCCTGGACTCAGTGATCTCAAAAGACAAACCTTGTCAGGTTTCTGACTGTCACTGCAGAGTGCAAGGATTCAGAGGAGTACCACAGAAATACAGGCGTTAGAAACAAATGTGAATGGAAAATTAAGAAGTAAGGGTTTATTATGAAGAGAAGTGATGAGCTACATTCATAAAGAGGAAGGAACAGGAGGAAGCCTGAGACAGGTAAGTGTAGGAAGACATCTGAGGTATGGATGAAAGTGTTCCTGTATTGCTTCAAGGACTTAAGCTATTGATCATAGTAATTATGGTATTTACCAGTATGTGCCTGAGATGTTTTACCCTAAATTGCTCCTGTTCAGAGTCATCAGCCTTAACAGGAAAGTCCCCACCCCCATGCATAACACATCTCTAAAGAGTCCACCAAACTCAGTGTTTCCCATGTCAGACTACTGGCTTACCCCCAGAGCTCTGCAGAGGAAGAACCACAAGACTTGTCCTGGTTCTGTAAAGCTGTGAGCCATGGTACTTCTTACAAGGAAAGCACTCAGGACACAGTGGATTATGACCGTGCCCTCAACCAGTTTACACTGATCCACTCAATACCAGGGCTCCCAGGGATGGCCCAAGCACAGAGCATCCAGCAATTAATTGTCCTAGTCCAGGCCCTGCCAGTGAAAATCTTAGGGAACTGGCCTGTTCAGAGTCACTGGGGAGAGTAAGAAGGATCACGCAAACACACCAACAGCTGTGGCGGGGTGGCTAGCCCTGAAGAAAATCCCAATGTCTGTAAAGGCTGGAGTTCAAGTGGGTTCCCAAGCAGGCAGGTGTGTGGTCCCTTGCTGATCCTGCAGAGCTGGGACACTGGCACAGAAGACAGCAGCAAGCTCCTGGGAGAAGCAGGTGAAGTTTGGGCCCCCCAGTGCTTTGCTTTCTCCAAGCCAGTTCTGGAGACTGGGAGGATGGGAAGGCAGAGCACAATTAGAAACTACGGTCTTTTCCTAATAATAGATGACATATGGCGAGGTTTTAAATTGTGTTCCTAGATGAAAAAGATAGAACAGAGTAGAGGCCCTGAAGATCTGGATTCACTATTCTAGCTCTGATGTTAACCTGCTGTATGATCATGAACAAATTCCTGAGCTTCTCTGAGCCGGTTTCCTTACCTCTAAAACAGGGCAAGGATGACAGTACTCAACTCGCAGGACTGTAAAGTGCCAAATGTTAATAAGTAAATGTGAGCTACTAGTAGTATTAATTCAATATAGCAGTATCATACACATTAGGCAAGAAATTATTACACAATGAGCCTCAATCCATTTTTCCCTCCATTATCCTCCCTTAGGCTCTTGATTAAAAAGTGCATTGCTTAGTGGCTTCCAGCATCATTTCTCTACTCTGTTGGAACTGACCTGACAGTGATCCACAAGCTGTATGAAATTCTGTTTTCTTCAACAAATTAGGATGGTGTTTCAGGGGGTATTTGTTTGAGGAATGACTCAGGGTTCCTCTTCCAGTCACCTTTCTTCAAAGGATTAAGGCTTTGGACAGAAGGGGCATGAACAGCCCCTTATTCTGAACGCATGCATGGGCACAGGTACATGCATTCTCTCTCACTTAGTGGAATGGAAGAGGGGAATCCAGAAATTATTGAGAAATTTGGTAGCAGATTGAAAAGGGTGTGGGGAGCTAGTTACCTGGGAGCTCCGTGTTCATCTGCAGCATCAGGATCTGCTTCTTTTCTCTCTTCTCCTTTCTAGAAGACTGTCAAGGAGCCTGAGAGAGGAAGGTGGCTCAACCATGGTCTTGGAGGAAAGGAAGTAGGTTCTCCACCCCTTCTGAAGGGAGAAGGAATAGGAGAGATCAACAAGGATGAAGAGGGAGGCAAATGGAAATAGAGAAAATAAGGTAAATACCCTATATGCTAAAAGAAAAATGATGAAATGAGATGGGTAAGAAAAGAGAAAGCAGTGAGCTTATGAATAGAGCAAGAGGAAAGGAAAACCAGACAACCAGCAGATGAGTAACTCCATGTTCAGGTTAACCAAGAGAGATGTAAGGCATGGACGTGAATGGGTAGGAGTCCAGCTTTCCCATTTCACTTGCTCAGGATATGGAGCAGAATGCCATCTTCTGGTGCCACTTAATTTTCAAGTTGCTTTGATTCTTGATTTGAGATACTCTCCATTTCTTATAATCCTTTATCCTCAAGAGTCCCCAACATTGTTTCTTTTTATCTTTGGGGCTCCCAAGCATCATTTTCCCCAACAGAGATGCACCTCCCCAAATCTGTCTCATCTCATACAGGCTGAAGTCTGTGTGGCAAGAACAAAAAGCAAGGGACAGAAGATGAGTTGTTTGAAAGAGGTCCTGGAATAAATATTTTGAGGCTGCATGCTTGTTAATGGGATGCTTCTTGGGCTTTAGAACTTCAGTCAAAAACTCAGCCAAACCAGATGCTGTGGAAGGGGGAGGTGCCCTGTGCTCTGAACTATTTCATTCCAACTGTAGGTTGGAAAACATGGCTTCTACTCTACATGCCACCACTTGCAGATGACGAAACGTCAGAAGAGGTCACCTCATCCAATTCCAACTTCCCAAAAAGAAAACTGGGACCCAAAGGCAAACTAAATTGCCCAAAGTTATAAAGCTAGTAAATGATCCTTTCTTCTAAGGTAGAAGTAAGAATATTCTCCAGATTCACTCTCTTGATAAATAATACAATACATAAGGTGCTTAGAGGTCATTAAAAGGCACCCCAGAAAGATAAAGCTGGCACTTTTCTGGAATCCCCTGAGTGTAGCAACCCCTTAGACACAGTATTATTTGGCTACAAGGAGAAGCCTAGAGTTGGCTTTGCCTTCATTTTAATCCCCAGGGCTGCCTGAGTAAAGAGTTCCCCAGCCAGTCCATGGACACTGAAGCCAGGGGTGCAGCAGGACAGACAAAGGAATCTTGTCATAATGCCAGGGACTGGGGAGCCAGTTCCTGGAGCCTGAACAGGGCGGCTATGGCCGGCTTAAAGCTAGGATAGGCAAAGCTGGTGGACTTGGAAGTGGCTACAGCAGATAGAGGGAATGGGCCATCAAATCTGATAACTACTTCACACAAAAATACCTCAACCTCAAAGAGGTACCCTAACCTCACCGCCCAGGCCCGAGGAATATCCACTCATGATAGAGAATGTGATCACCCCTATTGTTTTGCTTTTTTCTCATCTTCCAGCGCCTTGCCGGTCTCCTTCTGTCTATGCTGTGGGTTCCTTCCACTCATCCCACTAGTGTTTTCCACCCCGATCTCCCCTACCTTGTTGATTCCACCCACTCCCATATCCCTTTGGTTTCTCCCGTTGTCCTCTCCACACCCCCACCCCTGACTTTCTTGAACAGCCCTGCCAATCTCGGTTTCTCCCATTCCTCCCCGCCAAATCTTCGGGCTCCCTCGGCCCTCTGGTGCCTTTCGTGTTTGCCGCCGTCGGCCGCAGTAGTCTTAGATAAAGTGAATCCAGCCCTGAGGTTCCGGGGCTCCGGCAATGCCCGGGTGCTCCGGCCCACGAAGAGCATAGTCGCGGCCGCCGTTGTTATCCCAGAACTCGTGGCCGGTCACGCGGTAGCGCAAGGCGAAAAGCAGGGCGCCCCCGATGGGCGGCGCCGGCAGGCGGAAGGCGAAGCGGTCGGCGCGCGGCGGGGGCGGGGCCGGGCCGGCGTAGGCGGCGGGCGCCTCGCGTTGGCTCCGCCAGCCGTCGGCGCTCCAGCGCACGCTCACGCGCTTCTCGTAGGCCAGGTCCAGCACGCGCGCGCTCCCGGCCACGCCCAGCGGGCCCGCCTCGGCGCGTTCCAAGCAGATGCGCTGCGCCTGCAAGCGGGCGGCGAAGTCGGGCTCGCTGGCCGGCTCCAGGGCGGCGCGCGCCTCCTGGTGGGGTGAAAGAGGGAGGGAGGAAGGAGCCCGGGAGAAAAGAGGGGAGAGACAGGGGGCGGGGCAAGGCGCTGGGTCAGTGAGGCCCACCCGGCGTCCCGGGCGTCGGGGTGGGGCCCAGTTGGGAAAAAAACTTAAGAGCCCCTCGCGACTAGGAACCCCTAAGGGCACGAGCGGGAGTCAGCCCGGGGTTGGGGATGGAGATGCACGTTCCTCGATAAATCCACTCCCAAACACGCGCCGGGTGGGAGGCGGGGGGGGCGTGCCTGGCCGCCTACCTGGAGGCTGCGGGCGCGGGGCTGACACGGCGCGAAGTGGCGGAGGGCGTCCCTCTGCAGCTGGACCTGCACGTGGCGAGGCACCCGGGGCAGCTCTCCGGGGCGGAAGCGGCGCACGGCGGCCAGCTCCAGCCCCAGCGCGTCGGCGAAACGCACTCTCTTGCGGGTATCGGGGCTGCGACTGCGGGGCGCCCGGGCTCCTCCGCCTCCAGCCGGCGCGGAGCGGGCCCGGCGGCCCCGACTCGGAGCGTGAGCGCGGGAGCGGGCCCCGAGCCGTGTCCCGCCCTCGCCAGGCTCCTCCTCCGGCTCCTCCTCCAGGCTGGGCCGCTGGCTGCGGTAGTAAGCGCGCTCGGTCAGAGCAGCGATGAAACTCAGGTTGCGGGGTATGTCGGTGCTGGGGGGCCGCTCGCGAGACATGGCACCCCCCGCCCCGGCGGGTCCTGCCTGCAGCTCGGCCGCACTGCCCCCCTTCCTCTCTGCCGCCTGCCCAGCGTCCGCACCGAAGCTGCGGGACCCGCTTCAGCTGCCCTTCCCCTTTGCGTACTCTCCTTGCTGTCACCTCTAGAATCCTCCGCCTCCCGTTTGTCTGCCTCGCCTCGGTGACCACCTTTCCCTCCTAGCCGTCAGTTCCCAGGTCTTAAGCCATCACCTCCTGCCTCCCGCAAGCTGTCTGCTCTGAGCGTGCGCTCAACGGCGCTCACCCTTTGGTCCCTCGGCCTTCTCGGCCCTGGCCCCCGCCCACAGCCCTCTGACAGGTGGCTCCCCATCTGTCTCCTCCGCGGCGGCTGCTGCTGCTGTTGCTGCTGCTGCTGTTGCTGCTGCTGCTGCTGCACAGGGGGCGGGGATTCCACCGTTTCCGTCCTAAGTGAGGCCACTCTGCCCTCTTTTTTTCTTTATTTTTAACGACCTCAGTCTCCTCGGAACGGGAAGAGTTAACGCAGGGAGAAAAGAGTAACTTTTCTTTTTCTTGTAGGAGAGGGTTCAAAATGCCCAGTGTGTTACTTTATCTTCAGGGTTCAGTTGTCTTTTTGAAACCCTAGGCTCCTGGATGATGGGTGGTGGTGGTGCAAAGAGAAGGTCAGGAAAGTTAGGTAGAGTCCCAACTAAAAACAGATGTAGCATTCAAAGGGGTGGGTGACCAATTAGAAAGATATCCGAACTGAAAGTTGTGGGGAGACCTTGCTTCTGGTCACACAACCACTTAACGCTGCAAGGCACAATTTTTCTGGACTAAAGTTTTCTCATTTGTCAAAAGAGAGAGAAAAAAAAGGTGGATTATCATCTTGATGACTAATCACTATAAGCCCTTTGTGGGCAGAGATTGTGCCTGATTCATGGTCATTTTTCAGCACATAGTAGGCCCTCAAACTGAATGACTAAGCATATAACTCTTTTGGAGCTAGAACAGAGCAGTTCTAGTTCTAGTGAAAAGAAAGAGAAAATGAAGTGTTGAATTTTTTTCTAGCTTCCTTACTGAACTTTTACAGCAGGTACAATGTGCTTGGTATAGCTGTACAAGTTTTACAGTCATCATTGGGGTAGAAAATAATATGGCCATTTTACAGATGACAAAATGGAAGGAAAGGGAATAGGACTCTTGCTCAGGTTCACATGGATAATAATTGAAAAGCTGGGATTAGAACCTCAGCAATCTGACTCTAGAATCTGCTCCCTTATGCATTTGGTTCTGTAAGAGTAAAACATTTAATGTTAATAGTTAAAACATGTATTGAAAAGGGGAATCAGTAGAAATGGAATTTCTAAATTTAAAATAGGGTAGTTTAATAAATTACTAATTTGCAAATAGATATATACTATATTCTTATTGTTCAGCTAATTCCTGTTTGCATTCTAATTGCAGCATTAACCATAGCAATACTGTCTAGCCAGGATTCATAGTTTTATTTTTATTTTATACACATATAATTGCTTACATGGTTTTTAAAATTTTTAAAAAAGATTTATGGGTACGAGAACTAGGGTATGGGCCAGAGGTGTGGGGAGGCATGAGAGGATTCACCAGAGACAGAGTGGGGAGCAGAACAGGTGGATCTACTGAAATACACTGCTGAGGGGAGCAGTGGGGGAGATAGGAGAGGTCTGCAGCCCCATGTGGGTCAGCTCCCTGGTGGGAGATTGAACTTGTGCTGCAAGGGCTGGTGATAGCTTGATAGTGCTGAGACAACCCCTTGCTCCACCAGGGAGGCCCTCATACACATTTTATTACATGTTTAGTGAACATATTCTCTTTACACCTTAGGGTGTAAAAATAATGATACTCTAATTAGTGTTAATTGTCAAGTAGTTTAAAACTATCTTCCTTTCTCCAGTAAGCTGTATCATTGAAGGAAAAGGCAAGGTTCAAGACCGATATGGCCTGAAGTTTTTCATAAAATTTCTGTTGCCGTTTACCAAAAAAAGTTGTCTATGGTTTGAAGGGCCATTCCTTAACTGTGTGATGTAGGTCTGAGAAATCCTTGAGGGACACATCTTTGGGTCAGGTGTAAATTGTGTTGACTTAGCAACTGTGTTCTACCTGCTCAGACTGACATTAAACCTTTATTTAAAGTCAACCTTTGTCTCTTACAGTCATTGCAGTTGTCTTCAAATGTCTGACTGGACCTAATTACCAAGTGGTCTGAGGCACTGAGTGATGTATTCAGTCAGCATTTACTGAGGGCCTATTAGGCCATGAGGGCATAAAAAAAAAATTTAGTTTCTGCTCTCACAAAGCTTATAAGTAAATGGGTGGGCAGGCAAATGTATTTGGATCCTAAGTCTAGTGGGGCAAGCAGGCACAGGGCAGGCAGGAAGTACCCAGCAAATCTTTTACTCTTTCTTTTCTCTGGGCTCTCTCTGGCATTCTCACCTCTTTGTAGTCCCTCCTCTCATAGCCTTCCTCCTGTGGCTATCTCCCTTCTCTGAGTGACGTCGGATACCCCTGGCTCCTAGGCTCAGGTGTGCACACTCCTGCATGCCCACGCTCCAGGTGTCCACACTGCAGGCACACATGCCCTGCGCCTGTGCTCCCAAGCACCTTCTGCATCAGTATGAGCAAAGCTGCTGGTGATAGCCCCAGTCTACTGGCGTAAAAAACCTGATCCGTTCACTTATTCTACACTGAGACTTAAAAGTACTTTAAATGTCTATTTTTTAGGTTTATAAAAAATGATAGTTCATTTAATCTTTTATTCCACAAGCAAGCATCCAGCCATATGGCTCTCTTCAACACTGATCACCTGAATCAAAGAGGTGACCTCAAGAAGCAATGCAATAATAAAGATAAACTTTAAGTCAAACTGAATCAGATTGAGTCCCTGCTTGACAGCTTGCGGCTTTGAGCCATAAGACACTTCTAGTCTTACTTTCCTCACACTAACACCCAATAAAATTTCAAGATGTGTTGCTACTATTATTGTGACAGAAAAGGCCTTGTTTCTCCTGTGACCATAGTGGCAGGTGGGAATTCCAGGCTTGAACTGGAGGTGTAGAATCAAAAGGAACAAGCAGGAAAGAAGAATTTGGTTGCTTTTTCTGACCTTTGGTTAGTGGTCTCTCCAACCAAGTTGGAGGAAATGCGCCCTATAAAAGCTGACTGCCCATCAGAATGCCTAAGAGTGCCCTCGTGTGAGCCAGCTGTAGTTAGGCTTCTTCATATCCCGTGTAAACTGCCCTGTATAAATATACTGCTGTGCATAAATGATAGACGTGTGTGTGGATAAGTGTATAAACTATTATCTGAAAGGAGAAATAGCAACCTCCAGGGTGGGAGGTAGGTTGAGGACTTGTATTTTCTCTATACCACTACAATTTTTTAATTTTTTAGTGATGGGAATGAATTCATGATTTGGGTAAAAACAATTAAAAAGAAAATCAGGGCCTCCCTGGTGGTGCAAGGGGTTAAGTGCAGCTCCATGAAGCTACCCACAGCCATTGCAGCATGAATTCAATCCCTGGCCAGGGAGGTGACCCACATGGCGCAGCAGACCTCTCCTATCTCACCCTCTCCTCCCCTCAGCAGTTTATTTCAGTCAGTCTGCCTGTTCTGTTTCCTACTCCTATTTACTAGAGGATTCTCTAGTGAATCCTCTCTCCCCTACACACACCTCTGGCCTGTACCCCAGTTCTTACATGCATAAATAAATCTTTAAAAAAAAAAAAAGAAAATCTGGGCCAACCTGGTGGTGCAGAGAATAAATCTCAGTGTTACCAAGCTATCACTAGGCATGGGTTTGATCCCCAGCCAGAGAGCTAACCCACATGGTACAGCAGACCTCTCCTGTCTCGCTGGCTGCTCCCCTCAGCAGTGTATTTCAGTAGATCTGCCTGTTCTGCTCCCCACTGTCTCTGGTGAATCCTCTCACCTCCTCCCCTGCCTACCCAGTAACCCTGGCCTGCACTCCAGTTCTTGTGTGCATAAATAAATAAAATAAATCTTAAAAAAAATCAAAAAGCTGAAGTAGTTATCTGCAGAAACCCCTTGTGATCCAAGTCCTGACTCACTGTGTAAGAATAGCCTTCCTGGCTCCTGATATCCCTTCTCTGCCGTGTTGAGCCGTATCAGCCTGGGCTACACTATGGCAGCTGGGTTTGATTGCTGACCCTGGTACAGCTGCATTTAGGTTTAGGGGAAAAAAGAAGAGAAAAAACAGTGGTGTTTTGAAGATGCATGGGTCAGGTTTAAACCTGGCTGGTGCCATTCAGATACAGCAGAACTTGCCTGTATTGTTGGGGTTTTAATCTCGACTCCTGAGCTGGTTTTGAAAACAGATCAGGTTTAGGTTCCCACTGGTACCAATTAAGTTCAAACTTGCATGGCGGGCAACCATCAAGTCTTGGAAACAGCTGGTTTTGAAAGTGGACCAATCAGGTCTGAAAAGGCAGAGCCCCTGAAGGGGGATATAAGCTGAGGCTTCAGTCAGCTTGGGAAAGGCTTCAGGGAGGACTTCGAAGGGATCTTAGGTTTAGCTTTATCCAACAGGAGCGCTGCTGGCCTATCCACCGCATCTCTAAAAAACTGTAAGTACTGGTGCCATGGTTCCCTGGCACTCCTGCTTCTGAGAACTGTCTGGTCTGGCTTTCGGATTGCTGCTACGCTGCTGCCTTAGCAGTGCTACCTATGACTACCGTAGCTGCCACAGGTTAGGTGGATCCTTCACTACTTAACGCTGTGCCACCAGTTCGAGGCTCTCATTGGAGGGACAACACTATCTCATGCAGGTAGCTTTTAGCTGGACACTGCGGACACTGTCTGAGGTAGGGTAGCTGGCCATTTGTGGCCTTACGAACTCTTTATCCCAGTCTCCTCTTTGTAAATGAACCCTGTTGTTGAGCCCTTAGCTTGAGTCATAGTTTACAATTTGTAAGCACATGGGTGAGAACTCACATACTCCCCTGAGTTTGCTCGCCTGGTGCCTGGCTAAAGCCCCAACCCACAAAGACACCACTGGGCTAGGGGACCTGAGGAGGAGGATGTGAAATGTTGGTGTCCATGTCATGTCTGCCAGGCCCACAAGAGCTAGGCACCCGGCTGGCAGGTCCCAGCCCGGGACTGTACTGGGAATTGCTTCTCTTTTCCAGGTACTCCCTTCAGGA
Organism: Galemys pyrenaicus; assembly: GCA_019455555.1. Lineage (NCBI taxonomy): Eukaryota > Metazoa > Chordata > Mammalia > Eulipotyphla > Talpidae > Galemys > Galemys pyrenaicus. The sequence goes on along the minus strand of JAGFMF010011946.1, from coordinate 748,254 downwards.
CTGGAAAAGTTCAACAAGTACGTGGAATATTAGAGACCTTCTGGAAATGCTGATTTTTTTCTGAGAATTTCTGAGGCCCAGCCAGTTTTTTTGGGCAGCCTGGAGGCTTAGGACCCAGCCCGACCCTCAGAGCCTTCTCCACTCTGCTCTTCCTGGTCTCCAGCGGCCCTCTCTCTCTTCCTGACTTGTGGCCCTTTCCAAGCTGCCTCCCAGCCCCGCCCCTCTCTCTGGACGCATCTCTGGGCCCCATCATCACCCGGCGCCGGGCCCTCCCTCCCGCCCCCCCTTTCTCCTCCCTCCTTCCTTCCCTCCCTCCCTTCCTCCCTCTCTCCCTCCCTCCCAGCTCCTGCACCAGGAAACGGTCGGATCCCAGCAGCGACCTGACCCGTGAGATCCCTAACCTGGCAGGCAGGCGGGGTTGGAACTGGCTGAGGGTGGGGGTGAGGGAGGAGCTGGGCCTTTGGGTTGCACTGGGGGATCCGGGGAGTAGAGATGGTGTCGGCAGGAAGCCCTTGGCCCTGGGTTTCCCGGGAGGACAGTCATTAAACATGGATTCGGCCACACAGCTGGTAGAGCTTTGGGGGCAGGGGCCGGGCCGCCGGAGCTGCAACCCCAGCCCTTCTCCTGGCAGACCCTGATCCCTGGCCATCTCAGCCTAGCTCTGATTTCCTCCTCCCCTTCCCAGGGCTCCACACTGGCCAGGAGGATGAAAGGCCTCAGCTGGGGGCTCCTTGCCACCAGCGCTGGGTCCTAAGAGCTGCCATCCAGGCTGGGTGAGTGTCCTCTTGCTTCTCTGTCCTGGGTAACTCTTTAGCTCTCCCACCTTTCAGCCCCTGTCTGCTCCCACATCTTGTGTCTTTGTCAACATCTTCATACCTTAACTCTGGGAAAGGTCCTAAACCCCTTCTTCTAGCCAAAAAGGTGTGTACTGTGGAAAGGGGGCTGGTAGGGGGGGTCACATAGCTTGTGTTGTCTTATGGAAAGAATATAAAGTGTTTTAAAAATAAAATGTTTTTCATATTACAAACTCAGCGGCCAGCCCCTCACGCCCTGGCCCCTCACTGTGACTTCATTCCCTTGTTCTTGTCCCCTCTACCCAGGGGTCTCTGAGTATTAACTCCCACCTGCCTTCCTGTCTTGCTGTGTTAGCCAAACCTGAAAAATGCCCCTCTGGGTCTCTGACCATAGATTCACGCCAGTCTTCGCCCTTGACTCTTACAGCCGCCCGGATGGCGACCCCAGCCTCAGCCCCGGACACACGGGCTCTAGTGGCAGACTTTGTAGGCTATAAGCTGAGGCAGAAGGGTTATGTTTGTGGAGCTGGCCCTGGGGAGGGCCCAGCAGCTGACCCGCTGCACCAAGCTATGCGGGCAGCTGGAGATGAATTCGAGACCCGCTTTCGGCGCACCTTCTCTGATCTGGCTGCTCAGCTCCATGTGACCCCTGGCTCAGCCCAGCAACGCTTCACCCAAGTCTCTGATGAACTCTTCCAAGGGGGCCCTAACTGGGGCCGCCTTGTGGCCTTCTTTGTCTTTGGAGCTGCTCTGTGTGCTGAGAGTGTCAACAAAGAGATGGAGCCACTTGTGGGACAAGTGCAGGAGTGGATGGTGGCCTACCTGGAGACGCGGCTGGCCGACTGGATCCACAGCAGTGGGGGCTGGGTAAGAAGCTTCTCAGTTGCTGCTCTGCACATCCCTCTGCAACGCTGGTCCACAGTGGGGAGATGGAGTTCTGGCGAGAGGCTGGGGGGAGCTATGCTGGGAATGCGGTCTGGGGGCTGAGTCGCCCTATTTGGGTGGAATCACTGTGGGCATCATACTGGACTCTGCCCTCCAGGGCTGCCAGGTGGTCATCACTGGATGGGCTCATGGCCCAAAGCAGAGGACAGAATACACAGAACCTGGGGAGTACCTGCAGAGAAATGGCATCCAGCCACCAGGAACTTTTTACACCTGAGTATGTGGCATGGGGGTGGGAGGTGAGGCTCAGGGGAAGGTTGGGGTCAGGTGAGCCTTGGTGAAGGATGCCAGTTCTGAGCAGAGTTTTTGGCCAAGTTAAAAATGGGTTTTGCTTGAAGAGAGGGCAAGTAAGCCAGGAGCTCACAGGGGATCCGAGGGGCTTAACAGCCAGTAGAGCTTTGGCCGGAGAAGAGCTGGGTGTGTGGGTAATGCTTGCAGTGGATGGAACTGGAACTCTTCCTCTCCTCTTTTCTCCACTCTTTCCTCTCCTGATATCCCTTTCTCCTTCTTTCTCTCCTACTTCCCTTCTCTCCCACAGGCGGAGTTCACAGCTCTATACGGGGACGGGGCCCTGGAGGAGGCTCGGCGTCTGCGGGAGGGGAACTGGGCCTCAGTGAGGACAGTGCTGACGGGGGCCGTGGCACTGGGGGCCCTGGTAACTGTAGGGGCCTTTTTTGCTAGCAAGTGAAAGTCCAGAGCCAGGTGGGGCCTAGGTTGTGGTTGGTGGACATGAGAACAGAAACAGACTAGAGAATGCCCTTGGAAGAAGTGGGGTGAATGGATGGGCATGGAATGGGATGGGTAGGGAAAGGGAAGTGTATGAAGGAACTGGGTGTGCCAGGCAGGCAGTTGGAAGCACTAGCTGGAGACATTGGGGAATGTATTTGGAAAGTTGGGGGGCGGGGCAGGAGATAGTCATTCCAGGGTTGGGGGGAGGTGGGAGGGGTCATGCCTAGAGGTATAAGGTACCTTGATCTGCAGCCCTGAGGAAGGTGGAACAAAGGGTTCCTGTCTCCATTGGATNGGGGGGGGGGGGGGGGGGGGGGGTCATGCCTAGAGGTATAAGGTACCTTGATCTGCAGCCCTGAGGAAGGTGGAACAAAGGGTTCCTGTCTCCATTGGATGAGTGGGGTTTGGGGAAAACACAGAAGGCACATCCCCTTGGAATGAAAGCTCAGGGTTCTCAGGGCCTAGGGAGAGTGGCTGCGACAGTGGGCTGCTTGGACACGTGTGTGCATGTGTGTGCACGCGTGCTCCTGTGCATGCTGGGCTGCTTGTCTAACCTGGTGGCAGTGGAATTCTTCAAGGAGTAAACATTCCCTCTTGCAGTGGCAAGAACAAGGGGCAGTTCCTGCCCCTCCTCTTCCCTTCTCCCTTTTCTTCCCCACCTTCTCCTCCCCCTTCTCATTTCCTTCTCCCTCCCCTCCCATCTCTTCTCCCTCTCCTACTCACCCTCCCCCTTTCACTTCCCCCTCTTCCCTTCCTACCTCCCTCCCCTCTTCACCTCCCTCCCATTTCCCTCTTCCCCTCTCTCACCTCTTCCCCTCCCTCACCTCTTCTCCTCCCTCACCTCTTCTCCTCCCTCACCTCTTCTCCTCCCTCACCTCTTCCCCTCCCTCACCTCTTCCCCTCCCTCACCTCTTCCCCTCCCTCACCTCTTCCCCTCCCTCCCCATACTGCCCTCCCTCTACTCCCTCTTCCTTCCCTCCTCTCCATTCCCTCATTCTCTCCTCCATCCTCCCCCTTCCTTTATCCCCCATGCTTCAAGGCTAAGTGAGAAACACTGTATCTGAACAGAGGGTTCTGGGCCCTTTTTTGCAAAAAGTTGTTAGCAGGGCTTTGGAGAGAAAGCAGTTCTATAGCTGGCCTTGTTCTTCATAGTCTCCCTTCCCTGTGCATCATGCACTTGCTGCTGCCTCCTGGGCTCTGACTGAAAGGCAGGGCTGCGGAGCCTGTGGTGGGTAGAGGCTTTGGGAGCTGGACCTGCCTGCCGCCCTCCTCTCCCACTGGGGCACACTGGTGCCTAAAGTGTTCCCTATCTCTGGGACCTTCTGTATCCAAACATAAACTCTAAATTGGGGCTCTAATTTTCCTTTGGAGTGTGTGGACTTAAATGCTGATCTAGAATAGTCTGGGTCCTGCACTGTGTCTCAGTGAGACTGTTGAAGCTTTGAGAGGAACATTCCAGCTCTGAGCCCATGGGTATGAGGGTGACATGTGCTCTGTGATTGGCTTATTCTGTGCTATGGGCTTTGGTACTGCTTTATCCAGGGCCAGGTAGATGAGTTTTAGAGCACCTCCCATGCCCTATAGAAGCATTTATATTTTTCTCTGAAGCCACTGTTTGCATGGGTGTTACTTGTCTGTACCTCAGAGTCTGAGGATGTTAACTTGAGAGCCCACAGTCCTCTAGAACAGATTCAGAGTATAGCCTTTTCTTCGGAGAAAGAAACGATTTCACTCCAGATGCATGCCCTGAGCCAGACCTCACTGCTGCACTTTCCAAGGTGCTAAAATTGCTGCTCTCCAATGCTGACTTCAGACAGTGCTCCAGAACCCTGCCCTTGACCATGAGCACTGATCAGCTTAGCTAGACCACAGTTGACTCTTCTTAGAGATTTTTCACTTGGTCCCAGAATGTGGCAACATAGTTGTACTCACTAGATTGTGGGACCAAAATTGGCCTCAGGTGTCCAGCCCAGACCTTTTGCTTCTGAGAGAGGGGGCTGCACTTTTTAATGGTATTTATAGGGGAGGTAATAGACTGCATGCGCCACGTGGTCTGTCATGAGTATGCTGATACCAGAAACTCAGAGCTGGTCTGTGGCAAGCAGTTGGGGTGGGGGGTTCTCTGACTTGCTCAGGACGAACTAGGCCAGTGGTTTTCAAACTGCTTGGCAGAACCCTGAAGTTTCCCAGGGCTTGCCTCAGGAGTCCTTGTGGAAGAGGGAGGGAGGGGTGCTGCAGGCGGGGCTACCTGCTTGCCCTCAAACAGAACAGTTCCCCTTGTAGCTGTCTTACATGTCGGGGTTCAGGGTAAGATTTTATTTGCATTAAGGGGTTTGCTGCTGAAAAAAGTTGGAAAACCACTGACTAGACCATCAGCTCCAAATTGAAGCCCATGAGCCCCTAGGTTTGGGACAGACTCTCCACCTGCCCTCTACCACAGGATGCCTATGCCTAGCTCTCCTGGGGCCATTTGCACAGGGGCAGCAGGGATCATGGTCAGGTCACTAAAATGTCCTGCTCAGAGGCCTGCACACCTGGGTGGAGGGGAGACTGTTTTCTGGAAGGGTGAAGGGCTTAGTCTGGATTCCCAGAAGCATAGCTTGGATGGGACCACAGTGGGCAGTTTTGACCTGTCCTGCCCTTCTTACCTTGAGGGGCTATGGAAACCCCAGAGACTCTTCTGTCAGGGAAAACTAGAGACTCTTCTAGAGCCATATAGTTCCTTGGGATTAACTCTTGGCCAAGAAGGCTGAGTATGGCTCCCAATTTTTAAATCCATTTTTTAAAAAATAAGGGAAATAATCTAATTGCCATTTTTCAGAGATTAAATAGGTGGAGAGGGTGTTTGTTGCTCTCCAGAGCCCCAAGGGACAAATAGGACTTTGCTTAGGCCAAGGAAGGAGCAGAAGTAGGGCAACTAGGTCCTGCAATTATTAATTCCACTTCCCATTTATTCTCGGGCATACACTATTTTACTTTTTTAAATCATAAAATGGCGGGAGAACAGATTTGGTTAGTTTAGAAGAAAAGAAAAAGCTCTATAAATATAAATATATATTCCTGTATTTTTATTTAATAATTTATAAATACCAAGTTCATTTGACTTTTATTTTTGTGTAATATGTAATGGTCGTATTAATAAAATAAAATAAAGCTCAGAAGTTTAATGAGAAGGACTGAGCAGGGTTTGTGACTTCTACACTGTATAGTCTGGGATCTAGGACATTTCTTGAGCCAATCTCCTCATGACCTTGTTCAGGGTAAGAGTTAGGGTGACAAAATTTGCGAAAGTGTTGCATTTAAAAAAAAAATCAGAATTGCCCCCTATCTCCCCACCCTGACTAAATGCCCAAAGCCAAGAACTCCATCTATGCCAACCCAAGCCTTAAGAGGGTGTGTGTATATGCTATTTTGGGATGGTCAAAAACCAAAACAAAGACAACCTACCAAAAATCTGTGATGGTAATTAAATCCCCAACTGTGGTTTAGCCTCCAATTGGAAATGTGTGATAAACAGCATTCTTCCCCAGTACCCTCATGCCTCCTTCAGACTTAAAAATAAGTCTGGCAAAAGTGAAGCCCCTGCTTCGATGATCTCCTGAGACATTTGGTTTCAGCCATTTTAATACAAACTGCCAAACTGGATGGAATGTATAGAAATTATTTGATCCTTCCTCTGTATTTCTAGTTTAGCACCTCATCAAAATCCTGTCTGACAAGAATAGTGATTCTAAATTACTAGCAGGAATTTCTAATCTTCCTATCATCCGATGCAATAAAAAGGTATTTGTGTTTATAGGTTAAATGATAGTGAAAAACATACTACCTAGAGGAATCCAGTATTGCAGTCCATTCTCTCTATATAGAAAAGTCTCCAGAGCAAACCATATTAAAATCAAGAGAGTGGTTTGGTGAACATGACATTAAGGAAAAGAGAATTAGATGCATTTAAGAGTTAATATCAGGCTATGATGTAGCTAATGCATTTGTTTCTGCTGCATTGTGATTGATTTAATGATTGTTTATTTTCGCCAAGTTCCAAAAAAACATTTGCAACATCTTACCATAATATACACAAAACAATAGAAGGTTGATTTTTTAAAAGTTGGGATGAAGGTCAAATTGAAATATTACAAAAAGATGACAGAAAAAGGAAAATTATCCAAAAATGCATTCTATAAGCAGTATTCTCAAATGCTAAGGCTAGACTGAATTTAACTATGAGACTTGACTAAAACAACATGGAAAACACAGAATTACACTGCCCTTAGGGGATATTAAAAGTCTATCATTTCTCAAGGTGGGCAAAAGTTTTGTACTGAGAAATCACTGAGTAACACATCCAAGGCAAATATGATGTTGACTTCTGCACCATTGTTTCTTATAGAAACACTAAGTGGGGATTCAGTAGATCTTAACCTTGTGTTATCAGATTCGTCAGTTTCCCCCGAATATGCTCTATGATGTTATAGTTTAACGCAGGCCTGAATTTGAGACTAAGTGGACAGACTAAGCAGATAGTTTGCCCTTCAGATGACTCTTCATGAATGTTATAACTTCAAATGGCACTTCTGATAAAAGTTGGTCAACATTTAGTTCCAATTTCTAGCAAAAGGGATATTTTTACTTAGGATTAAGATGAAAAACCTTTGAAAACTTTACAAGTTGTCTTAAATGTGGATGTAGGAGATGTCTAGATATAGATATATCTATCTATGGATGCAGACATGTAAATAAGTTAACAATATTTTAAAGCCTAACCAGAAAACATAACACAATGGAGTTTTATGTAGTGCTTTATTTATTCACTCATTCATTCATGCAGCAAATATTCAAACCTCTTCTGTGTGCTAAATGGGAGAGAGAAACAATGAGATAGAGAAATAGACAAAAAATTAGTTCCTGGTCTTATTTCTGTTTCGTAAGGGAAACAAATGAACAAAATAAATCAGTTTCACAAAATATTAACATAACTTCATATTAGAAGGTGATAAATGCTGTGAAGAAAAAATTCATTAGGGTGGAATTGTATGTATAGATATCAATACTAAATAGGGAAGGCCTCATTTCTAAAGTGACTTGAGTTAGTCATAAAAAAAATTTGGAAAAGATTTTTACTTATATGGAAAAGGTGTTTTTATCTTATTGGGTAAAAAATTGATTAAAATATTATACAGTATGGTTTCATTTTGCACACACACACCTCTATATAGAAAAATTCAGGAAGGTGTGTATGCCAAAATATCAGTGATTATCTCTGGGTGGTAGACTTTATTCTTTTTGCTGTCAGTGTTTTCTGATTATTTTTTTAAATAAAAACATCTGGAGCAGTATAGTAAAACGTGTGTCAGGTACAAAGTTTAAAAAACCTTAGCCATGCAGAATAGAAATTAAGCAGCCCAATAAAGTTCCCTTCTCATTTAAATGACCATCCACTTCCACTCGAGGCTGGACTTAGGGAGTTAAGGTAGGTAGGCCAGGCCACTTGGCCTTAGAAGACAATTGAGGTCTGCCCCAAAATAGAGGTAAGTAAATAATCAAGGTTCCAAGATTATCAGCACTGTCATGTAGAAATGTAACGCAAACTTCGTATGCAGTTTTACAATTTCTGGTGGTCTCATTAAGGCAGCAAAAAGAAACAGGTACAAGTAATTTAATATTTTAATTCACTATATAAAAACTTATTTCGACCTACAATTAATATTAAAGAATTTTACAGCTCCTTTTCATACTAAGTTCTACCTTTTTGACACTTTCAGCACATCTCAATTACTTTCAAGTCATGTGTGACTGGTTAGTGGCTATCAGATAAAAGTGTAGCTCTAGGTTATAGAGAATTATTGTAGCCTATAAACATTTCGAAGTAGGAGTTATAATAAGGATGAAACTGCTAGAAACCAACTATTTATGTTGTCTACTAAGGAAATTTACCCCTTCTGAACAGAACTGGAGGTGCCCTGATTTCTCCTTTTCTCAACTCTGTTTACCAATTCTATTAACAGATATTTCCTTGTTAAGGGCACAATATCATTGAGTTTCCTTTTTCCCCAAATTCCATGACCCTCTATTGATTGATTATTACCTAAGGAAAATTATATTCATAATGGATGGATGTCATACCACTACATACTAGTTTTTGAAAAAATTCTGAGGGAAATATATCTCTTTGATGTTCTCTAAGCATCAACAATAGGCAAGACATTAAATAAGGTTATAAGATGCCTGAGCACACAGTGATAATGGAAATATAGATAAAAAATGGTGCTCCTGCCATTTACAGTTTACAGTCTCATTAGGCATTATCTTTACACATCACCAATAACTTTTTAAATGTGTTTGTAAAAGTAATTGTGCCTGTTAGAATAAGTTTGGAAGTTCGAGTATTTTTTATTTTAAAAACAATGAAATTGTGGAAAAATCACAGGACATAGAAGATTTTAAAAAGCAATCATAATCCTACTACCCAGAGAAAACCACCATTAACATTTTGGCATATTTCTTTCCCACCTTTTTATCTGTGTTTGTATTGTATGACCATACTGTATATACAGTTTTGTATACTGCTACCTACCATTATATTGCAAGCATTTTCCTTGTTATTAAAAATGTTTTGAAGGCATAATGACTATATAAAATTGCATCTGTGTGTACAATAGTTTTCCTGAAAGTACCCACAAGGACATTCAAGTCGTTTACATATTTTCACTTTGAAGAACACCTTTATTCTCAGTTATGTACCAGTTTTTAGATTATTTCTTTAGAACAAAATATAAGAATTACTGGGTCAAAATTTCAACTTTTTAAAAACTATACATTCTGCTAAAAAAAGATTGTACTAGTTCTCGTTCCTTCCCTCCCCCCACCCCCATGCCCAGGTTGTTTTTTTAAAACCAGGTATACATAGTTGTAACCATACTTTCCATACAATTTGATATAATTATTTTTGCATGTTACCACACTGTGTGTAAACCTTTTAATAGGTGTATAATATTAAGCTGGATCTAATTATAGTTTCCCTAAATATTTGATGTTGGAATTTAAGTCCCCCTCTCCCAGTTTTAGTATCATTTATATGTAATCTTTGTATATTAAAGGAGACCTTATAGTAATTTTTATCTGAGCTTTCAAAATTAGTTTTGAATCCCCCACTGACTTCATATTAGTTCCATGACTTTGGCAAGTTAGTTCACTCTTTTCTCATCTTTAAAAAAGATACAGTTTTGGAAATTTTTATTTTTTAGGTTATTGTGAAAATTCAATAAGATAAGGAATCTAGGACAGTGCCGATTATAAACTCAGATGCTCAACAAAAATTAGAATTCAAAGGCATTGTGAAAAAATCGTTTTGTTAGCTTGCTTAGTTTAAATTAGGTACCAATAAAACATTCAAATCTTGATTGGGTAAAGATCAATAGAAAAGATTTTTCTTCCAGCGAATTCACAATTTTTTATAGCTTGCGTTGGTGTTCCGTGCTCAACTTTGGTTCTCCCAAGACCTTTGAAGCTAAGCTGACTGCTGAAGTAATTCTCAGTGACATTTTAAACAACTGTGACACTGCTCCAAGTTGCCCAGTTCTGAGGTAAGGTTTTATGAGAAAAAGCAAGGGGTGAGGGGAAGAGTGGGAGGTACACTGAGAAGTTTTTTACTTTTGGTTTGGTAATAGGTAACTCCTTTTGTCCAAATCCCTCTGCCCCAGTCATGTTTGAATAACTGGTTGGTTGGGCTCATGTGAATCTGGCTCTTAAACTGTAGCTTAATTTGGTTATACATATCCCTTTTGCATACTTAGCACCGCTGTTCCTTCCTTTTTAATAAATGTGTAGGACCATTACTAAAATATGGAACACTGCCTCCCAGGGCTATGTTTCATGGTATCTCAGAGTGCGATGGTGTGGGAATCTTCCCAGAGAAATTCTAGTGGGGGTCTGAAGGAGGGCCTGGGACCTGGGAAAGCCCTGAGGATGAAGGGTGGCACCCAGATCCCTAGTCAGTGCACCTTTGTTCAACAAATATTTATTGGGCAGTTAGTATGTGCTAGGCATACTGCCCCACAGTGGACATGCAAATATAAATAGGATTTCAGCCTCTCATTAGTAATTATAACCTAGTAAGGAAATGTAGCACAAAAAGATTAAGTGCACAGGTAGACCCACTGGCCGTGGGAGGGCAGGAGAGGCCAGTGGAAGGCTTTGTGGGAGAGGTGATGCAGGGATTTGCAGTGGTCTAGTTGAAGAGAAACTCTATGTATACAGGCACAGACCTGGGTGCTGGTTCACCTACTGGAACGAGGAGAGTGGAAACAACATTCGGAAAGTAGCCTGATGCTGAGATCTCTAAGGCCACGGTAAGGAGTTTTGAGATTTTATTTGGCCAGAATAGGGCAGCCAGCTCGGTTTGGTAGTGGTGAGAAATGGAGGGGGTGACACTGGAAACTGACTCATTAGGGGGCTGTAGCAAGTAGACCAAAAGAAACAGGTGAAACTGGAGCATGAGCAGAGGGCTTCCAAAGTATGCCTGTGTGGGGAGACAGAATGGGCAGAATTCTTTCTGATAGCTCTAAAATGAGGACTCCTCCCTGCTTCCTGGTTTAAGAAACCTGGCTGATGGTGGTGCCAGTTAACCTGGAGGGAAAAAGCAAGCCTCCTTCCTGGAGAACAAATTCAGAACCCTCCATTTCCAGCAACACCCCATCTACTGGTGCTATCCTGGTCAGGACACAGGTTTCCAGAAAACCCGGCAACGTTCCCGTCTGTCTTCCAACAATTCACAAGTTAGCAAAGCAAGTATCAAGATGGCGCCCCCTAATGACTAGTCATATGACCTCGGGTTTCCCTTGCTGGAAGCCCGACAGACCGTTCGGGAACAAGGTTCACCTGTCACCAAACGTGTCAGTCCTTCGAATCTTACGAGCCAATCGGCGTCTGAGATTGGGTGACAACGGCGAAACGATCGGAAGACCGGTCCTTTCCGCTCGCCCAATCAGCGGCCAATCACGGAGCGTGATATACTTCGCGGACCCTCCCGTAGGCGGGGGAGAAGCAGGAATGTCGTCATAGCGTGGCGGTATTGTTACCTAAGGAATTGAGAAGAGGTGGGACGTGTGTTGATTGACAGGCCGCTTTCCCCTACGGGGATTTGAGAGTTTGGCCTAATACCCCGCCTTGGAGGTGGGGTCTTATTTGATTGCCAAGCAATATTCCCCAATGGGGTACTAGCTCGTGGTGATGGGCAGGCTGCTTAACTAATGAATCCTCGGCGTGGCAGGCGCAGTTCTCCAATCGCTGGGCGGCGGGCCCCAGTCTGAGCGGCGATGGCGGCGGCGGCGGCGGCGGCAGCAGCAGCGGGGGCTGCGGGCGGTCGGGGCTCCGGGCCGGGGCGGCGGCGCCATCTTGTGCCCGGGGCCGGTGGGGAGGCCGGGGAGGGGGCCCCGGGGGGCGCAGGGGACTACGGGAACGGCCTGGAGGCTGAGGAACTGGAGCCTGGGGAGCTGCTGCCGGAGCCCGAGCCTGAAGAGGAGCCGCCCCGGCCCCGCGCCCCCCCGGGAACTCCGGGCCCTGGGCCTGGCTCGGGAGCCCCCGGCAGCCAGGAGGAGGAGGAGGAGCAGGGACTGATCGAGGGTGACCCGGGGGACGGCGCCATTGAGGACCCGGTGAGGGAAGGAGGGCGAGCGAGCAGGCCGGCGACCGACCGGGCGGGTCACGGGAGGCCCCGAGCTTAGGCGAGCGGGAGACAGGCGGGGGGTGGGGGTGGGCGGGGAATAACGTGGCTGGGGCCGGGCCGGGGACGGAGCCTCGACCGCCAGAAGAGGCCCAGCCGGGTTGATTCGGGCATAATGGGTGCCTAGCGTTTTTGTAGAGCAGGTAGCTTGCTTCTCTTTACATCATGATCCTCGCGTGGGGCGAGGGAAGTCGCCCGGTATGGTCGGCCCCGCGCGCGGGCCGGGAGCAGGCACAGCCCCTGCGTTGGTTCCTTTTAAGCTCTTCTCCATACCCTCCCCAATTATTGTAGGAGCTGGAAGCGATCAAAGCTCGAGTCAGGGAGATGGAGGAAGAAGCTGAGAAGCTAAAGGAGCTCCAGAACGAGGTAGAGAAGCAGATGAATATGAGTCCACCTCCAGGCAATGGTTAGTAACTGGCGGTTGCACGCGGAGCCAGGTCCTTGGATTGGAAGGGTTGTGGGAGCACGGGCTGTATGGGATTAAATGTTTGGGATCTTGGAGCTGCTTGAGTGAGCAATTACTGTGCCACGGTCATAGTCCATCGTGTGTTCTCCTGACCTCTGTGAGACAGAACCTGTGTTTTGGTGAGGGAGGCTTGTCCCTCTTTGTCCCTGTTACAAGTGTATTGCTCTTTGTTCTTAGTCTACCTCTGTAGACTTTGTGGAGGTAGACAACCTTTGTGGAGGTTGCCAACTGGCATTTGACCTTCAAGTCTAATAGTTCTGTCAGACGGAGACCCTTTAGTTATGAGTCCGAAAAGAAATTGCTTAGCTGCAGGGGCCTTTCTCTTTAATCTTAATTAAGCGCACTTAATTTTGTTCACTTTTCAAATCATTTCAACCAGAGTTACTTAACAGAGACTTGATTTGAGGGTGGAGGATTCCTGTGCTGTTTTCTTTGACTTTTTAAGACTATATTAATGTATTCCTTAATTTGTCAAATAGTGCACACGTACCATGTGTTAGATACTGTTCTAGGTAGTGGGAACAGAACAGTTTACAATTTTTACCTTCACTCATGGTAGTGCAGAATATATTGGTCAAGTAGAAACCATGCTTTTTTTTTTTTTTTTTTTGCCCCTAATTTTTCTTCAAAGCTGGCCCAGTGATCATGTCCATTGAGGAGAAGATGGAGGCTGATGCCCGTTCCATCTATGTTGGCAATGTATGTACTAGGGGTCTGTGATAGAGGTTGGGAGAGACTCTCTACAAGGGGGTATTATTTAATAGTCTTGAAAGAAATATTTCCAGGATAGGTAGTGGATTGGGGGGATTGGGCAGAAGGAGGGTTGGGAGGAGGTAATAAAAGGTAGTAGTGATCAGCATTTCTGGGTTTCTTTCCAGCCCCAGATCAGAGGCTCAGGGGTTAGAAAGAAAACAGATTAGTTCCTTAAAGATCCAGATTTGATCTGCCTTGGTGTATATGGATGGTTTGGCTAGGCCAGCTACCTGTTGAGATGGGAGTTTACCCTGTACTTGTGAAATGTCCTCCACAGGTGGACTATGGTGCAACAGCAGAAGAGCTGGAAGCACACTTTCATGGCTGTGGTTCAGTCAACCGTGTTACCATACTCTGTGACAAATTTAGTGGCCATCCCAAAGGGTAAGTAGGGAAGTAAGTTGAGGTCATTTTAATCAGAGTTTAAAAATAGGTGAGTTATGTTTTATATCGAATAGTAAGTTTTGTTGATACTGAAACAAGTGGTCTTTAAAGGTAGGGCATTAATGTTCAGCATGTCAGGGATTAAGCATAAATGTCTTTTGAGGCCATAGGGATAGTAAAAATGAAGATTAGATAGAGGTCCTGCTATTGGAAAATCCATACTCCCATGTGTCATATTTTATATATAGTTTTCCAAGAGTAGCTGGAAACTGTGATGATAAAAATGTGAATACATTGTACCCAGAGTGTGCTTACAAGTTGGATTTGACTGATGAGCTGGTATTTGCAACCTCAGATAGATAAAGAGACAATTACTCTTTTCAGGTTTGCATATATAGAGTTCTCAGACAAAGAGTCAGTGAGGACTTCCCTGGCTTTAGATGAGTCCCTATTTAGAGGACGACAAATCAAGGTAAGCTCCATGCTCCATCACTGTTGTGCTTCTATATAAATTTTCCAGGTTGCCTCTCTCAGGCTTTTTGTTTTATATCCTTCACTCTTAGGTGATCCCAAAACGAACCAACAGACCAGGCATCAGCACAACAGACCGGGGTTTCCCACGAGCGAGATACCGTGCCAGGACCACCAATTACAACAGTTCGCGCTCTCGATTCTACAGTGGTTTTAGCAGCAGGCCCCGGGGTCGCATCTACAGGTCAGGATAGATGGGCTGCTCCTCTCCCCCGCCTCCCATGAGCCCTATATACTTCCTTCTCCTGATCTGAGGAGCTTCCCTCCCTAACCCTACCCCTGGTTACCAGGGACTTGTCTCCTGCCTGTGCAGGGTGAGGAAGGTAGTTGCAGGCCAGGCCAGGAGGCCAGTGTCATCTTTTTCTGGAGCAGGCATTCATGATACGGGCTGAATCTCTCCACTTTGCTCTGAGAGATGTGTCTTCCCCCAACTTTTTTTTTTTTTTCTCTTTGAGTTGGTGGCAGTGAAGGTCTTTACATAGAAGGAAGAACACTGACCTTCTGTGTGAAAGCACTGCTTGGACATTTATGCTACTTTTCCCAGAGTTAAACAGTAGAAGTTTGAACCTCCCTTGGAAGAGTACCAGAGGCTAGTTGATCCTCTTCAACAGCCTGTGGGAGGATATTGATATACTTACTCCTAACTGAGCCCGTCTTTTGCAAAAGTTAACTTTCTCACTGCCCATGTTGTTTCTTGACTTGAGTGTTTTTATGTTGATAGACAGGTTAGGTAAATCCTTTGACTTTGTTATAAGATCTGCCTATCTGCTCCCAGGAATTAGGGAGGGTCTGGTGGTGAGGGGTGAGGCCTAGGGTCTTTGAAGAGCTGTGAAGAACTGAAAACTGGATAAACATGAGTCCTTTTTTCTTGTCCCCCCCCCCCCCCCCCCCCCCCCNTTTCCCCCCCCCCCCCCCCCCATCTTAGATGTGTTCCTTTATTGCTACTGTTTGGTGAAACTTTGTTCATTATTTTCCCCTACCATTTGCCAGGTGTATTATTATTTCTGGGATTGTGGGTCAGTTGTAGAACACTTGGAAATTTCTTTCCCCCCTTCCCTTCACAGTAACTGGGACAAGGGCCCACGGGGAGGGACTTATACTGGACTGTCTAGTGATCATGTTAACACCTAACTCTCCTTCTTTCTTCCAGGGGCCGGGCTAGAGCGACATCATGGTATTCCCCTTACTAAAAAAAGTGTGTATTAGGAGGAGAGAGAGGAAAAAAAGAGGAAAGAAGGAAAAAAAAAAAAAGAATTAAAAAAAAAAAAAAAGAAAACCAGAAGATGACCTTGATGGAAAAAAAAATATATTTAAAAAAAAAGATACACTGTGGAAGGGGGGAGAATCCCATAACTAACTGCTGAGGAGGGACCTGCTTTGGGGAGTAGGGGAAGGCCCAGGGAGTGGGGCAGGGGGCTGCTCATTCACTGGGGATTCGCCATGGACACGTTTCAACTGCGCAAGCTGCTCCCCATGTCTCCCTGTCCCACTTCACCCCCTTGGGGGCTGCTCAAGGGTAGGTGGGCATGGGTGGTAGTGTTTTTTTTACCCAGGGCTCTGGAAGGACACCAAACTGTTCTGCTTGTTACCTTCCCTCCATCTTCTCCCTAACTTTCACAGTCCCCTCCTGCCTGCTCCTGTCCTGCCAGGTCTGCCACCCACCCCACCCCTCTTTTCTGGCTCCCTGCCCCTCCAGATTGCCTGGTGATCTATTTTGTTTCCTTTTGTGTTTCTTTTTCTGTTTTGAGTGTCTTTCTTTGCAGGTTTCTGTAGCCGGAAGATCTTCGTTCCGCTCCCAGCGGCTCCAGTGTAAATTTCCCTTCCCCCTGGGGAAATGCACTACCTTGTTTTGGGGGGGTTTTGGGCCGTTTTTTTTTGTTTGTTTTGTTTTGTTTTTTAGTTTTTTGTTTTGTTTTTTTTCTTTGCCTTTTTTTCCCTTTTATTTGGAGGGAATGGGAGGAAGTGGGAATAGGGAGGTGGGAGGTGGATTTTGTTTATTTTTTTAGCTCATTTCCAGGGGATGGGAGTTTTTTTTTAATATGTGTCATGAATAAAGTTGTTTTTGAAAATAAAAATTGTTTGGCCTCTTGGGTGTAAGGATTATTTATCTTCCTATTTTCTCTTACATCACAGATGGCTGTTAATTCTCTGGAAGTGCTGGTGTTTGGAGAAGTTCCCACTTATGAATTAAGGAGTAGGAGTTAAAATTGCAACTAGCGAGAACATTATGTATTTAGTTGAGGATGATGGGTTTTCTGGATGGCATGTAGCCCTGATTGGCATTTGTGAGGTAAATCTAATGAGTGTGAGAAAGTAAAATAATGAGATTAGAGTTTATCTGGTAGCACTTCTGTGCATACCAATAAAATTTAGGTGAAAATGGATTGTCCCTACCAGTAGCACTTGATTGGTGTCTGGGTAGTTTTGTATCTCAAGGTAGGTTCACAAAGTGAGGAAAAGTTGACATTCAGCTAACAAAGGTAATTACAAAATCTGTTATCTTCAGTCATGCAAATGACCTCACCATGTTGAACTAATGTTCAGGATCATCCCATCAATTAGAAATCAACTCAGATTGCTTTAGTACTTAACTAACTTGGTCACATTAACAGCCTAATTTCTCTATTTTATGTGCTACTATCTTAAAGTCCTTGGATACTACATCAATCCCTTAACTCAGGATTTCTAAATATTTAAATTCACTTCTGCTCCTAGGGTATTCCTGATTGCTTCTGATGTAGATAACTTTTTTTTCAATAACTTTAGGAAAAGAAATGGCTGTTCCATATCTGTGAAGCATTCTGAGTTTCAGGTCAGTATTGACCGCCAGTTAATTTAGCATTTGCTTATCTGTTGTATTCCCTGTGTATGATTTGTTAGGTATTTGAGGGTCTCTGACAAGAGTCAATTAGGTGCTTGGGAGTCTGGTCAGCAAGAGCATTATCAAGATCAGCATTGACTGGAATGTGATGCTTAAGTGGCTTGATGCTGTTAAAGGTGCTGAGGTCTCATAGCCACCAGGGGGCACTAAGTGGCTACTGGGAATCCTTATGCATTGTGGGCTCCTAGAGGGTGAATGCCCATTCTTTGTTTTCTATGTCCAGTCACTTCTGGTCAATACCCTGACCATTCTAACTGCTTGAGAAACTACATCTTCATTGCAGTGGGCTTCAAACTTGTTGTTCCCAGAAGGGCCCCTGTTCTGCTACCAGAAATACACACTGAAGTATGGAACTGTAGTCTTCCCCAATTAACATCCTGATTAAATTTCCCTGTCACATCCTGCCCTATATCTGATGCACTGTGCATTCCAGTTACATATGAACTGTTTTCGTGTAGTGCTCATGCTGTTGTTCCAGCCTGCTATGTTCTTATCATCTACTCTCGAGTTGTCATATAAACCAAGGAAGACATAAGTCTTCCTAGATTCAAAATGAATCATTCTTTCACTCAGGGCAAATTGTTCTTATCTTAGGTGGTGCATAATCTTATGGTTAAAATAATCATATCCATTTTCCTGTCTCTGCCAATTCCTTAAGGGCATGAATTGTGCCTTTGTATGACCTCATAGTGCCTTCCACATAACATACTAGGTGCTCAGTTGTTAATTTACATCGGGAGCCTCTTTATCTTGGACCTACTAGTTCCTATTCATATAGGGATCAAATTTCTAACTTTTGTCTCTTCATTTTCCCTGTATCATCCTAATTTGATCATACATCCTAACTTGATGAAAAAGTGGTATAGAAAGTTGCCCTCTTTGGGAAAAGGGTAATTTTCTATCAGTCCTGATAAAACTTGTTAATGGGATAGGAACGAGTCCAATCTCACAGATTGTGTAGGAAGAAAGCGTCTTTAGGGAAGAGAACAGGGGAGCCGAAGAGTTCTCCAGTGAGAGTATGAGTCATATCCTTTCAAGGGGCTGTCAATACTATAAAATGAAAGAAGGCGACGTGAATTTTTGGGTAAGATTAGTCCAACCTGACAACAATAGTGAAAAGCAGTTGTTAGGGCCTCCCTGGTGGCACAAGGGATTAAGTCTTGCCACTCTGCAGCTATTGGCAGCTACTTCAGCAGGCGTTAGATCCTGGACCAGGGAGGTTGACCCATGTGACGCAGTAGACCTCTCCTGTCTCCCTCAGTGTATTTCAGTACATCTGCTTGTTCTGCTCCCCACTGTCTCTAGTGAATCCTGTCAAGCCTGGGGTACCTCTGGCCTGTACCCTAGCTCTTGTATGCATAAATAAAATCTTTTAAGCAGTTGTTAGATTTTTAAGAACTAATATAATAGCTGTCCTTGCCTTTATATTATCAAATTGTGATTTGATTTTAAAATGTCTTTCAACCATAATTTCTCATGCTGATTTCCCAATTTTTTTTTTTTTTAAGATTTATGTACACATGCAAGAACTAGGGTACAGGCCAGAGGTGCGTGAGATGAGAGGATTCACCAGAGACAGTGGGGAACAGAACAGGCAGATCAACAGAAATACACTGCTGAGGGGAGCAGCAGGTGAGACAGGAGAGGTCTGCTGTGCCATGTGGGTCAACTCCCTGGCCAGGGATCAAACTCCTGCTGCAGGACTGCAGATAGCTTCCTAGTGCTGCAACATTACCCCTTGGCCACCATGACGAACCCTGCTTTCCCAATATTAAAGCCTATGATAATCTGATTCAATGATTAGACATTTATAAAGTACCAAGTGCTGGATACTTGGTGCTAGAATCTGCTGCAAAATAGTCACTTAGGGAGCTTTCATTTTTTTTGCTAAAGGAAAGTCAGTTTGCCTTACCTCTGACTTTGGTAACCCACCAAAAACTGGAATTTTTTTGTGGAGCTATAAATTCACATACCATAAAACATACCTTTCAGTGTGCAATTCAGTGGTATGTAGTACATATATACACACGCATATATACATAGGATGTAACTTTCAAGACTTAATTTTACTTATTTATGCATATAAGAACGGGATATAGGCCTGAGGTACAGGGTGGTGAGAGGATTCACCAGAGACAGAGTGGGGAGCAGGACAGGTGGATCCACTTAAATACACTGCTGAGGGAAGCAGCGGGTGAGACAGAAGCGGTCTGTTGTGCCATGAAGATAAGCTCCCTGGCTGGGGATCCAACTCATGCCCAAGTGACTGGTGATAGCTTGATACCTCTGAGACTTAACCGTTGTGCCACCAGGGAGGCCCCTACTCAGGATATTTCATGTAAATGAAAGTATAATATTCCATTTTATGTTCTGACTTCTTAGCATAATGTTTTCATATATCAGTACTCATTCCTTTTTATGACTTAATAATATTCCATCACATATCTGTACACACTGTGTTTATCTGTGAGTTGATGGATATTTGGGTTGTTTCTATTTTGGGTCTGTTATGAATCTGTGTCCCAAGTTTTTATGTAAACATACCTATTCCTACCTCTTCATTATATACCTAGGAGTGGAGTTGCTAGGTCTTCAGGTAACTACTTATCCTTTTGAGGAAATGACAGTTTTCCAAATAACTGCATCATTTTACAATTTCCATCAGAAACTGAGGGTTCTCGTTAGTCCAAACCTTCACTAAACTCAGTTTATTTTTTTATTACAGCCATCCTTATCGGTGGGAAGTGTGGTTTTGACTTGCATTTCCCTAATGACTAATGGTGTTGAGCACCTTTTCATGTGCTAATTGACAATTTATCTTTGAAAAAATGTCTATTCAGATCCTTTGCCCATTTTAAAATTGCATTTTTTTAATTGTTGCAGTGCACATTTTAGATTTTTTTTTTAAGATTTATTTTGTTTAGCTGGTACCACACTGTTTTCATTACTTAATTTTGCATGAATCCTTCAGTTACACCCCTTTGAAAGTGTAGCTACTCTGGATCTTTGACATTTCCATATGAATTTTAGAATCAGCTTGTCAAATTTCTGCAAGTAAGATAGCTGGGATTTTAATAGATTACATTCACTCTGTAAATCATTTTGGGAAGGATGAACAACATTTATGAATATGTGTTGTCTTTCCATTTATTTAGTTCTCCTTTAATTTCTGTCAACAATGTGTTGTAGTTTGCAGTATTTGTCTTTGCACTTCTTGTGTTAATATTTCCCTAAGTATCTAGTTTTAAATACACTATTTTAAATACAACTGACTTCTTTGTAAAGATTTATTTATTTATGCATATAAGAGCTGGGTTACAGGCCAGAGTCGTGGGAGGTGAGAGAATTCACCAGAGACAGAATGGGGAGCAGAACAGGCAGATAGACTAAAATACACTGCTGAGGGGAGCTGCGAGTGAGGCAGGAGAGGTCTGCTGCGCCATGTGGGTCCCCTCCCTGGCTTGAGATTGAACTTGTGCTGCTGTGCTGCAATACTTCACAGTGCGGTACTCAACTTGCTGCGCCACCAGGGAGGCCCTGATTTCTTTTTAATTTTTTAAATTTATTTTTTAAAAATTTAAATTTCTTTTTAGATTTGTTTTTTTTTTGTTTGTTTGTTTTTTTTAAAGATTTATTTATGCATACAAGCACTGGGGTACAGGCCAGAGGTGTGGGGGGGTGAGAGGATCCACCAGAGACAGAGCAGGGAGCAGAACAGGCAGATCAACGGAAGTACACTGCTGAGGGGAGCAGCGGGCACAGCTGGAGAGGTCTGCTGCGCCATGTGGGTCCCCTCCCTGGCCGGCAGCAGGGATCGAACTCGTGCTGCAGTGGCTGTGGTTTGCTTCATAATACGTTGCTTAACCCACTGCGCCACCAGAGAGGCCCTTTAGATTTGTTTTAAAGATTAATTTTTATTTAGTCATACAAGAACTGGGGTGTAGGCCAGAGGTGCAGGGGGTGAGAGGATTCACCAGAGACAGAGTGGGGAACAGAACAGGCAGATTGACTGAAATACACTGCTGAGGGGAGCAGGTGGTGAGACAAAAGTCTGCTGTGACATATGGTTTAGCTCCCTGGCTGAGGATTGAACTTGGGCTACTACTGTGATAGCCCTGAGACTTAACCCCTAGGCCACAGCGAGACCCTGGAATTGATTTCTTGATTTTATTTTCAAATTGTTCACTGCTATTGTATAAAACATGATTGATTTTTAAAAAAGATTTACTTATTGGGCCTCCCTGGTGGCGCAGTGGGTTAAGCAACGCACTATGAAGCAGACTGCAGCCACTGCAGCACGAGTTCGAGCCCTGCTGCCGGCCAAGGAAGTGATCCACATGGCGCGGCAGACCTCTCCTGCCTTGCCCGCTGCTGCCCTCGGCAGTGTATTTCTGTTGATCTGCCTATTCTGTTTCCCACTGTCTCTGGCAAATTCTCTGCCCGCCCCCCCGGCCTGTACCCCAGTTCTTGTATGCATAAATAAGTGCATAAATGTACGCATAAATAAATGCATACAAGAACTGGGGTACAGGCAAGAGGTGGGGGGGAGGGGTCGGTAAAAGGATTCACCGGAGACAGAATGGGAAATGGAACAGAACAGGCAGATTGACTGAAGTATACTGCTGAGGGGAGCAGCAGGTAAGGCAGGAAGAGTCTGCTGTGCTATGTGGGTTACCCCCCGGCTAGGTATCAAGCCCATGCTGCAGTGGCTGCTGATGCTTCATAGTGCGGTGCTTATCCCCTTGCACCACCAGAGAGGCCCCTGATTGATTTTTATATATTGATCTTGTATTCTGCTAGTTCAATTGCAAGTGTAGTAAACTTGGTGGACTTAACCAGCAACCTTTATGTGTATTCCTTAGGATTCTGTGTATACAATACCATGTCATTTGCAAATACAGAGTTTTACCTTGTCCTTTCTATTTTGTCTATTTTCTTACCTAGTTTCCCTGGTTAGACCCTCCAATAAAGTGTTGAGTAGAAATAAGCACAGTCATGCTTGCTTGTCCTGATCTCAGGGGAAATCTATGGATGTTTGATGGATGCTCTTTATTCCATGGATGTTTGAACTAAAGACTTGCACGCCTCTAGACTTTGCATTGTTTTCTTCCTCTGTTTGGTCCCTGGCAAAGTCAAAAGACTTTAAAGTTCAATCCAAATGTCTGAGTTTTCCTTCACTGCCTCCAATATACTAAGTGCTGCTACAGCACTTGGTTCATAGCTTTGCATTTTCCACACAGGATAGTAATTATCTGCTTCTCAG
Organism: Galemys pyrenaicus; assembly: GCA_019455555.1. Classification (NCBI taxonomy): domain Eukaryota; kingdom Metazoa; phylum Chordata; class Mammalia; order Eulipotyphla; family Talpidae; genus Galemys; species Galemys pyrenaicus. Next base: position 725,790 of record JAGFMF010011946.1, on the reverse strand, counting down.
TCTTCTGAGTTCCTCAGGTGACAACAGCATACCCCCCTGACCTGAGGGCGCACCAGTCGTGGATAATCTGTAGCCTTTGGTTGTGTGGTGACAGGCTAGGTTAACTGAATGACGAATGGTGTGGCTTTCATATTTCATGTAATTTTTTTAGGGTTACAGATAAACTCCATAGTATATCCTTTTAATTTTCCCCTCAATAATTCATCACAACTCTTAGTTGTGAAAATAAGCATTTCTAAAATGTGTTCATATTTTAGTCCAGCCTCTTCAAAGAAAGCAGTCATTTATTTATTTGCTTGAAAACTCTTCAAGTTCTTGGGGCACCTTCTGAACATAATATTACAGGGTAAGATTTTCTGCCATAGTATTTAGAAATATTTTGTATCTGGTATGCAAGAAGAAGATGCAATAAGACAGCTCTTGAGTTCATGCATTAAGTTCATTTTACTCACCAGTCACATAAAACCTTGAATAAGTCACCTCTCCAAACATTAGTCTCTCCATTCGTGAAAGCCTAGGAAATGACTTCTTCATGGAGCTACTGAGGCTTTAATGAGCTCATGTTATTGGTGAATTTTCGAATAAATGTAAAGATGCTGGTGGTTTTAACCACGCACATCGACCCTTCCCACTTACACTGAATTACTTCCACATGAGGGACTATCTTCCCCTGTGCTTTACGGATGCTTCTTGAATGCCACCATTGTCTTTGCCTCTACCTCTTTGACTGAAGTCATAGAAACTTGCTGTTTTTTACTACTGTCCTCTGCATGGGAGCTGCTCCAGCTTTCTGAGTGTTTTCACTTTCCTTCCCTAGAAAATGGTTGTGCATAGAACTGTCATTGAAATGCCCTTTGACACCATTCCTCAGCGTGTTGGACAGTGTCATCCACATATAAATAACTCTTCAGCCTTCCATAGCCTCTTCCAAAAAACGTAAGTGCTTTCTTATCTACCATCCTGTTTGTTCTCACAGACTCTGGAGACAGCAGTGAGTGTGAGTTTTTGTTTTATCATTGGCTATCCAAATCTAAAACGTCAGTTAAAACCCCACAGAATGTTCTACAGAATGTGTGATGCAGAGTGTATGATGGAAGGAAAGAAGAGCCGGAAGGCCTGGGTTTCAGTCTAGGCTTAGCACACCCCTCAATTCCTCTCATTTTCATGTCCTACTATTAGCAGTAATAGGATACAAACAAATATACTATTTTAGGGGGGCTTTGCAGATTAAATGAGGAAGGATTTTATGAATTCTTTAGTAGCATCATTATTGAGAATTTGTGTCATGGCTCAGTTCATAGAGCTTTGGGCCTCAGATATAGGCTGGCAGAAGGGAAGGAGACAGACAGGTGCTGCAAGAATCTGGGTAATGCTCCTCCCTCCTTCAGAAGAGGCTGGCCTCAAAACTTCAGTTGTTCTAAGAATTCCTTTTTGTTGGCCACTTTGCCCTTTCCTACCTCCAGACCTTTGCTCTCCCTCAATCCTTTGCTTGAAGTTGAGAGCACTGAACCTATCTGCTAGGGCTTTCTACCTCTCTGCGTGACATCTTGCTTCCCTCAGGATGCAGCCTTTTGGTGCTCCAAACATTTGTCTGTCTTCCTCTCATTATTTTGCTGAGTTTCAGATGGACTTTAAACTCCTTGAAGGATGTATACCCTATGACCTAAATATCCAGGATGATACTGGTCAACTGGGCATGGAATATTGACTGAAAGAATGAACAGATAATAGCTTTTTGAATTTAATGACAGTTCCCTCAGGCCTTGGATCAGACTTTGGTGTTTCAAAGTTGAATAAGACACTGTTCCTGCTCTGCCCTCAAGGAGCTTAACATCTAATAGGGTAATCTTAGAGTCACTTCTAATACTACTAAGTTTAATTCTCTTAGGCGCCCTTGAGGAAGCTAGAAGTTAAGAAACAGACTGAAATGCTAAAGGCAGGCCAGGGCTAGTCTGACCAGCAGGCCTTGGCAATGAGGTAAAAGGTGGCCTCCTACTGCCACCTTCCAGGGGTGCCTAGAGACTCCTCTTATGCTCCCAAGGACAGTGCCCAGAGGCTGGGTGAGTTGGGAAGATGGTCACAGTGCAAATACCTGAAGACCTCAGCTTCAGGACGTCGTCAAATCCCAGCTCTGTCACTCATTAACTTCATAACCTTGGCCAAATTACTAAGTCTCTGGCATCAGTTTTCTCATCTGTAAAAGAATAATGGGCATCCCTTGTTTGTTTCTTTAAAGATTTATTTATTTATGCATACAAGCACTGGGGTACAGGTCAGAGGTGCAGGGGTGAGAGAATCAACCAGACAGAGTGGGGAGCAGAACAGGCAGATCAACCAAAATACACTGCTGAGGGGAGCAGCGGGCGAGGTAGGAGAGGTCTGCTGTGCCATGTGGGTCACCTCCCAGGCAGGGGGCAGGGATCGAACTCATGCTGCAGTAGCTGCAGTTTGCTTCATAGTGAGCTGCTTAACCTACTGTGCTACCAGGGAGGGCCCCATCCCTTGTTTTTGCCTTTCAACACCCAGCCCTATTTCTAACAGCACCCAGGCTGTGCTTTCTCTCATCAGTGAGCTGGGTGGGGTGATGTGCTACTTGCTCTCTGGAGGTGACTTTTCAGTGGTGACCCAAACATTGAATTCCCCTGGAGTTCATTCATCCAGCCAGGTGACCCTGACAAAGAAATGACTGGTTCCCACTCCCTGGGTCAGGGGCTCTTAGATTTCATCACTAATTCTGCTTCTTCCATGCTGTGAGTTCTTCACCACCTCCCTCTAATACATTCCCTTTTTTGTTGACTTCATTAGAGTCCATTATTACTCACAACAAGAAAAACAAACAAAATATAATCTTAACTGATCCAAACACCCACCTTCAGTGACTGAATGACGCCTGTTAAGTGCCCTGCCTGTTCTTAGCAGCTCAGCGAGCAGTAGCAAGGGGTGGGAGTTTTAACTTAACACTGGGGACAGGGCATAAGGAGAGGGAGGGAGATTGTTGGCTTTGGTTCTACCAGAGAAACCTTCCCCCAGGAGACAGAAGGAAGGGAAGTCCAGGCTATGATATGCTCATTTATTCAAAATGTCTTTATTGAAACAGAATGATAGAGCAAGAAAGAATGAGGTCTGGGAGGATGTCTTTGGGCACAGGATGGAGTCCAGACCTAGTGATTACAGTGTGGAGCTCTCTCCCTGTCCCTTGACTCTTGCCAAGGACGTGAACACAAAGCAGCAGGGAGGAGGTGAGTTGGGGACAGCCCTCTGCGCTCTCCTCAAAAGCTGGCGGGAGGTGCCTCTGAGCCTTCTGAACAACGGCCTTCCTCACTCAGTCCTCCCGATGATCTCGCTGGGGCCTCATGCCGCCTTTCTGTATGGGCCAGCCTCCTGCCAGGATGCTCAGAGGCTGCTCAGAGGGCAGGGTTGGGGGTCGCAAGCAGCGGGACATGGTCACAGCGGTTGGGGGGTGGCTGCCGCAGCAGGGAAGGCCGACGGCACAGCTCCCCATCCCGGAGCACCTCCGGCAGGAGCTTGCGCTTGGTCTCCGGCAGAAGCATGATGCTGAGGATGCAGAGGAGGGCACAGGCCGCCAGCACCACGTGCTGCAGGAAGGCCCCGTGGCCCATGTGGAGGCGCTGTGCTGGGCCGCTCAGACCTCCAAGTGCCCCCAGTGCCATGATCAGACCCAGGCCACGGCCCCTGAGAGGTGGAGAAGGCACTCAGTCTTGAGCTGTGGGCCTCACCCCACCCCTCTCCAGCAGCCTTTCCTCCTTCACCATCAGATCCTGTCCTCATAGGAGACCTAAAGGCCTGGCGCCATCCCTGGCGGCCCTTGCACTCACCGGACTGTGGTAGGGATGACTTCGGCAGCAAGGAGGGTGCTGAGGATGCCAGAAGCTTGGGAAGAGAAGAGGCCAAGGACAGAGAAAGTGGTGATGGCGGCCTCATTCAGATCTGGAGGACCGAGAGGGAGGATGTGAGTGAAGGTGGGGAGATCATGCTTGGTCTAGGCCCTGGCACCACCCCCTTGGGTCTCTGATGCTATAGCTCTAGCTTAGTAGGCTCTGGGCTTTCACTGATTGGTTGGAAGAGCAGACAGGACTGTGTGGCTGGGTGGGGAGGGATTGTGGGAGAGCTGGGCAGGGTCTGGTCTGTTCTTGGGAAGCCTGTGACAGAAGTAGTGGCTCAGCCTGTCTGAGGCACCTCTGCTGGGGTTCCTTGGCTGAGCCCACACTGTGGGGGAGAGAGGATGCTCACAATCCCACAGGCCCAGCAGGACCAGGGACGCAATGCCAGTGAGGGTCATCGAGAGAAGCAGGATGCCCCGGCGGCCAAATCGGTCAACGGTGACCCCCAGGAAGACGCAGGCCAGGGCTGCGGTGCCGCTGGCCAGCAGGGAGCACAGGTAGAAGTCCGATGGGCTTCCTCCTCCTCCTACAGGCTGGTAGCAGTGGCGAATGGCGTGGGCAATAAAGCTGTGAGGAGGGGTGGGAAAGCCGAGAATGGGACTGAGTCCCCAGGTGCAGCCCTCATGGCCTAGGGTGCCCTCTGCAGGGCCCTCAGGCCCACCCCACCCCATCAGCCCCATTCCAGCTACTGGCCTGGCCCTCGCCTCAGACACCCAGGCTCACTTGGTGAAGCCCAGGATGAGCAGATTTTTCCAGATGTTGCGGTAGTTGAGGAGGGAAGCGAAGGAAAAGGAGGATGTTGCAGGGAGAGGGCAGGTGTTCTCCAGGTCTTTGGGAGAGAAAGAGGAGCTGTTTGTTAGAAGAAACAGCTGAGAACCCACGGTCCTCCCACAAGGCTAGTGGGGACCCTGGGAGAAGGTGGCACATGCAGAGTGCACTGTGATGTGTGCATGTAAAGGGCAGCTGTGGGGACCCTGCCTCTTACCCTGCAGGGCCTCCTGGGCCTCCTCCCCGAGCATCTGCCCATGGGGCCGGTTCCGCTCAGCCAGGATTCTCAACACAGACTGAGCCTCTTCGATCTGCCGCTTCACTATCAGCCACCTTGCAGACTCCAGAAACAGGCCAGGCCAACTGTGGGNGGGAGTGGTGGCAGGGGAGGGGAGCACCGTGATGAGTACAACCAGGGATGGGAAACTCCCACCTTGGCGGGGTTGGGGCTGGGGCAGGCCTGGATGAGGAGCGGTGGAGAGGAGGAGGGGTCTGTGGGCTAGAGCTAGGCTGGGCGGAGAGGTGAAAGACCAGACAACGGGGAGGGGGATACTGACCCATAGAACAAGAAGAGGATGCAGGGAGCAGTGATCATTCGCTGAAGAAATCGCCAGTCCTTAGAGACCAGGGCCAGGCCCAGGAACAGGAAGTGCCCCCCCACCCCCACCAACTCCCCTGCCAGGGCCACCCGAAGCCTCTGGGTTGGGTCGCACAGCTCCAGGCCTGGAGATACAACAGGGACAGAGAGGACAGGGCGGGAGGGAGGAGTGGGAGAGAAGAGGAGAGCAGGAAGGAGGGGGACACAGTGAGATCAGCCCCTGGAGTGGAGGCTGCAGTCACTGCCTCCCACAGACCAACCTCTCAATGGCAGAGAGATGCTTCACTCCTCTCTCCTCTCCTGCTCAAAGCTAGGAGGGCTCCAGGATCAGACTCCCCGGTGGTTGTATCCCGTTCCCAGGTTACAGGCCCTTTCATGTCAAACGTCTATTTGACCTTCATATCAACCCTTGTTAGGGTTACACTGCTAGTCAGAATTCCATTTTGAAAATGCAGCCCTGTTCTCTGACAGCAGTAAGTCCCTGGCAAAGAAGCCTTCAAGATTGCGGGGGAGATGGGTGTGAAGAGAAGCAAGACCCCTTCAAAGACCCCTTGACCCTTCAAAGGCTTGGGCAGAAAGATAGCTGAAATTCTATACAGCTGAGGCTTGGGCCAGCTAAGGAGGCAATGAAGGGGGCCTTCAGAGGCAGTGGGAATGGCTCGGGGCTACAGAGAGGCAGGCATGAGTCCCAAGGGAAGGGAGTGTGAGGGTGCCACTCACGCATCAGGTAGACACCAAGGTCAACGCCAGCAAGCAGGAAGCCCAGGAGGAATCGGAGGGCCATGACACCTGTGGAGGAGCCGGCAGCAGCACCTCCCACTCCGCAGGGGCCCACCAGCCCCAAAGTCAGCAGCACTATTCCTCGACGGCCAAACCTAGAAATTGGGGAGGACCTCTGGTCACCCCGACTCTCTGGGGGAGGAGTTGCTGGCTGGGCCTGTTTCCCACTTCAAAGCTGGAGGGGTGAGGATTAGGCCCTAGGAACAAGAGTTACACTGAAGTTGGGGAATATGGGCAGGGTGCGTGGCCATGCGTAAGTGATGTCTCACCACTGGGGACCTGATTCATTGATTCCTGGGGATGCCCAGAGATGAGGGTGTTTCTTCATGGAAGTGAGACAAAGCAGCAGAGGGGACAGGCTACTAGGGGATTTGAAACCATTGAGCCTTGTGATAGGGCTGTTGGTCAGTGGAGATGGAGGTTGTCTTGCTCACACTCATCAGAGGAAATGGGGTTACTTATGTATGGGAAGTGATGACTGCAGCCTCCATTCGGGTTCAACCTCACTTTCTGTCTTTCCTGCCTCCCAATAGAGCTGTTACCCAGAGAGGTAGAGCTACCAGCCTCTTGTGCATGGGGATAGTACTGGTCAGTAAGGGTGGAGCTACTGATGCTGGGGGCTGAATAATTGATTTTGGGGGATGAGAACATTATCCCATAGGCCATGGGCATGTTAATTCATGAGGATGGGGATGGGCCACTGGCCAAAGATTTTTTTATTATTCTCTTTGCTTCTGGCCAAAGAGTAAACCAATGATCCATGGGAATGGTTAGGGCTATTAATCCAGGAGTATGTAACTACTGATCAGGGGGGATGTTCACTAATTTTTGAAGATTGGACAGTTGATCTCTGGGGATGGAGCCACTGATTCATGCAGTGGGGATCTCACTTAGTCCATTCAGATGGGACTATTGGTCCGTGGGGATAATCAGTAAGGATGGAGTCACAGGCCAAGGGAGGTAAGATTATTGGTCAGTGGTAGTCATCAGCTATGAGTCAGTGAGTGCATAGCTACTGGTCTCTGAGGCCAGGCTATTGATCTTTGGGGAACAGGCCTTCTGGTGTATGTGGATGACAGCTGGGGTCACTGGTCATTGGGAAGGAGCACTGATAGCTGAGAGTGATGTTATTGGTCAAAAAAATGGGATCATTTCTCCATGGGGATGGGCTTATTGGTTAATGAGGCTAAGGTTACTGATTTTTAGGAAATGGATTATTGGTCTTTGGAGATGATCAATAGGAACTAGTGTGTTGGTCTGTGGGAATAAGGCTGTAGATGCATGGAGATGGGCTGTTGGTTTGACTTGTCCCTAGGAGTGCATGACTGTAGGGCAGTGAGGATAGGTGTTGACTTTAGGGAACTGGACTGCTAAATGATAGGGTGACTGATCCCCAGGAACTGAGTATTAATTCCATGGGGATGGATCAGTGGAGATGAGTCTAATGATCGGTTCATGGGGATCGTCAGTGGAGATGGTGTCAAAGATTAGAGGAGTTGGGACTTTTGATCTTTGAAGAAAGACATCGGTTGGTGGAGATGGGCTGCTGATCTTTGAGATGAGGCCACTGATTTGTGGAAATGAGTTTTTTTATCTGAGAGAATCTGAGAACACTAAGAATTCAAGAACATGGGACTATTAATTTCTGAGGGGTGCTCTTGTGGTCATTGACCCATGGGGACTGAGCTAGCGACCCAAGAGGGCAGAGTCATTTGTTAGCACGTGTGGGACTATTGGGAATGAGGGTACTTGCCTTTGGAGATAGACTTGCTGACTTGTGGGGGAGGGCTCATTGTCAGAGATGGGATCATTTGTTTATAGAGTTGCAATATTGGTCAGTGGGAATGGGACTTGTTGTGTAGGAATTAACAGATGGATCTTTAGGAATGAGGCCATCAAGATGTAGCAGGTGTCCTGTGGGATGGAGCTATTAGTCGGTGGGGCCGAGTCTATTAATCTATGAAGATGGTGAAGGAGGTGGAGATGCTTTGTGATGACTGGGACAACTGAGGAGGAGCGAGCACTTTTAATCTGTGGAGAGGCTTTTGGTCAGCTACTGTCTTTGAACACGAGACCACTGGTCCATGGACATGGGGATGGGGAGTGGGGAAGGCATTCCACATGGACAAGGGGCATGGAAAGAGTATTTCTTGATGGGGAGTAAAGTTGAGACAAGCGCAGGGCTGCATGTCACTGAACCAAAGTCCAGAAAAGACCAAAGAGTCCACTGACTTGTCTTCCTCCTCTTGCAAAGGCCAGTTGTCTGGGCTAGCCTCCCTAGCACCCCCTCCTCTCTACCCACTTGCCACCCCCGCAGCCCTCACCTGTCTGCAGGGTAGCCCAGGAACAGGTAGCCAGAGGCAAAGCCCAAGATGAACAGGATCTGCTCCAGGATCACCTGCCAGCCCAGGTCACACACCAGGTCCCACTGGGGGTGGGAGAGGGATGGAGCAGGAATGAGGCCCCAGGCTCGTCATTCTTGGCCTGCCCTCTCACCCACGGCCCACCAGGCCGCCTCACCTGGCCGTGGGCCGCCTCACCTGGCCAATGGCGTTGGTGGTGAGCACGGGCAGGCCATTGTAGTCCCAGTCCTTGAGGCAGTGGTTGAAGTCCGGCGGGGCGAAGCCGCTACACGAAGGGTCCGTACTGGTGGCGACACGGCTGGCCGCGCTGGCTGCTAGGGCCGCGCTGGCGACGCTGACGCCGCTGGCGTTGGGGGGCTGTTCCCAGCCGGAGGCGTTCGGGGGGAAGCCCCCGTAGTGGCAATGCAGTGGGGGCGCCAGAGTGAAGATGGGGTCCGAGGCCATGCCCAGCGCCACGAAGAGCACAGGCAGGCAGCAGAGGCCGAGTTGCAGCTGTTGGCCACCACCCAGCGCCCCCACCTGGGCGAGCAGCGCCTCAAAGCTGAGGGGGCCGGGGGGCACGGCCAGCGACAGGCTGCTGCCCATCCCGTCGCCGCCCGCGTCGCCCTCCCCCTCCCGCTCGCGTTCGCGCTCCCGCTCACCCTGCAGCTGCTCGGTGGGCACCGCATCTCCGAGGGTCCCGACCTGCTGTGGGAGGTTGGGGGTGGGGGCAGGAGAAAGGTGAAGCGGAGAAAACCGCAGAGCCAGGGAAGAGGGCGGGAGCCAGCGCGAGGAAGGCAGTCAGGGACCCGGGAAGCGCGGGAGTAAAACGCCCGGTGCAGGGCGGGGGCAGGGGTGCGGAGCCCCCAGGGCGCGGGCACTTACTCCGTTGGGGCTGGGGGTGATCTCTACAGTGCTGTCGATTTTGTTGCCCCCTCCGCCATTGGGCTCGGGGGTCCCGGTGGCCACCCGGGGAGCCAGCTTGCCGACCGCAGGGGCCCTGCCGGCCCGCACCGAAAGGATGCGCTGTCCTCTGGCCCAGCGGCGCGCGGGGTGCCGGGACAAGAGCCCGAAGAGACCCCGCTCTGCAGCTCTGCAGCCGCGGGCGTCTCCTTCGTCTCTGCGATCTCTGCGCTGCTTTCCCCTCCCCTTCCTCCAGACTCTCCTCCCCTTCCCACGTCAGCAGAACCTTCGGTCCAGACTCTTCGTCACAGAGAGGAAGGGGGGCCAGGACCCAGGGGAGGGAGGGGACGGGGCTCAGCCTCTGTTCCCTGGGTCTGCAGGCCATTGCGGTAAAAAGGAAAAAAAGCTGAAGGATAGTAGCTAGCTCAGTCTGATGCCAGCGTGTTCTTTGCGTCCATTTCTTCATCATCATTCTTCCTTCCATCCATCCATCCATCCATCCATCCATCCATCCATCCATCCATCCATCCATCTATCCATCCATCCATCCATCCATCCACCCATCCTCCACATATCCATTTCTCATCCATCCATCCATCCATCCATCCATCCACCCATCCTCCAT
>JAGFMF010011946.1:677462-715822 GCA_019455555.1 Galemys pyrenaicus | reverse complement strand
TCTCATCCATCCATCCAACCATCCATCCACCCATCCTCCATATATCCATTTCTCATCCATCCATCCATCCATCTATCCATCCATCCATCCATCCATCCATCCATCCACCCATCCACCCATCCTCCATATATCCATTTCTCATCCATCCATCCATCCATCTACCCATCCTCCACATATCCATTTCTCATCCATCCATCCATCCATCCATCCATCCAACCATCCATCCATCTCCATATATCCACTTTCCTTCCATCCATCCATCCGTCCACTCATTAATTGAACAGTAAACTTTATTAAGTGCCTACTATGTATTTGGCCTTGTAGGCTTTGGAGATAACAGGGTGGACAAGATCCACCTTGGAGTAATTTACTGGGGAGACAGATGTGTAAAGAGGCAATTACAGGAAAGCCTCTGTATGTGGAAGACTGGCTTGGGCTCTGGACTCAGCCCTGGCTTCAGTCCTCTACAAGGAGACCAACTTGTTGGGTTTCACACCCCACTCAACTGAGTTGCCACCATTTCTCAGCAGCATTGACCAACACTTCCCCAAACACTTTCTTCCTTGGCTGCTGAGCCCCCCCCCCCCCCCCCCCCCCCCCCCNTGGGCTGCTGAGCCCCCCCCCCCCCCCGGTTTTCTTACTTTTCTTCCACTTTTCTCCACTACAGATTCATCCTTCCTCCTCCTCACCCTCATTCAGTGCTTGCCATCTTCACAGGCTTCGTCTCTTCACCTCAGACACCACTCTCAGTTTCGGTCATCACTGATACAACACAAACCTGATCTCCAGATTCCATCTGGATTTCCTCTCTTCTGAGTCCTGGACACACAAAGCCACCTCTTAGCTGACTCTAACCTTGAGTAACTCACAAGGACATCAGACTCAAAACATCCAAGTCCAAACTCAGGTTCTTCCCAATGTAACCTGGTTGTCTCCTTTCCTCAGTGAGTGGCACCCTCCTCATCTAGTTGTGACCAGAAGCTTGGGTGACAGCCCTTAGAACACACTTTCCCGCCCCTCATGGCAAATCCTTTACAAAACCCTGTCTGTTTTTCTCAATGGTTTTCAGCTATTCCACTTCGCTACTCTATTATCAAATTCCCTGTTGTACAGGCTGCTGTACCCTCCTAACCGGTATTCTGCATCCACTTTGTATCCTCTTCCCTCATCTGTTATATAGTGCAGATGGAGTAATCTCTTCAAAATGCAGATCTGATCATGTCCCTTTCCTGCTTCAAAGATTTTACTGGCTTCTCCTCACCATCAAGGTAAATAGTAATATCTTAGACACTACAAATTTGGTCCTGTGTGCCTAGTTCTATGCTCTCTGCAGCTCCTAAAGAGATGCTGAAAAGAGGGGCCTCCCTGGTGGTGCAGTGGGTTAAGCAACGCACTATGAAGCAAACCGCAGCCGCTGCAGCACGAGTTCGATCCCTGCTGCTGGCCAGGGAGGGGACCCACATGGGCAGCAGACCTCTCCTGCCTCGCCCACTGCTCCCCTCAGCAGTGTTTCAGTCAGTCTGCCTGTTCTGTTCCTCACTCAGTCTCTGGTGAATCCTCTTTAAAAAAAAAAAAAAAAGAGATGCTGAAAAGAGCTGGGGGATGGGAAGTGAGGGGAGGCTGCTTAATCCTCTATCTTCTAGTCAGTTTCAGTTTCTCCAGTGCCACAGGACCCTTGCACAAGCTTGTCCCTATGCCTTATAACTTCTCTCCTTTAGCTGAATTCTCATCCTTCAACTGGTAGCTCAAGTATATTATCCTCAGGAAGCCTTCCCTAACTCCTAGAATTGTTTTTTTTTTTAAGATTATATTATTTATGCATACAAGCACTGGGGTACAGGCCAGAGGTGTGGGGGTGAGAGGATTCACCACAGAGAGCAGGGAGCGGAACAGGCAGATCAACAGAAGCACACTGCTGAGGGGAGCAGCGGGCACAGCAGGAGAGGTCTGTTGCGCCATGTGGGTCCCCCCTGGCCGGGGGCAGGGATCAAACTCGTGCTGCAGTGGCTGCGGTCTGCTTCATAGTGCATTGCTTAACCCACTGTGCCACCAGGGAGGCCCACTCCTAGAATTGTTAGTGTGTGACTTAGACGAGCAGTATCCTGTCACCTGGGTGCATATTAGAAATGCAGTCACAGGTCCTTGAATTATAATTTGCATTTTAACTAGATTCACAGATGTACATTAGCGACACCCTTCTCAAAGAGAGTTGATGCCTAATAGGTAATTTGGTCTCTAATCTTAGGTAAGAGCTGAAAAGGAGTGTCTAACAGCCTGAGCCAGGTAATCCATTTCCTCTTCTCTCAACTGAGCCACTTCTAATTTGTCTCCTCTGTTCAGAGATTTTCCAAATATGGAAAAATCCTTCTTTTCTAAAACATTAAGCAGCCTCCCCTCACTTCCCATCCCCCAGCTCCTTTCAGCGTCTCTTTAGGATTTACTTCAGGGCTGTCATAGCCAACATTCCTTAAGGATTTGTGTTAGTGTCCTTTCGTCTGTCCTGGAATAATCCTTAACTCCATGTGGTGCTGAGCTGTCCACGTGTATTGTCTTGGTAGGGACTCACGGCAGCCCCGTGAGACATGACAGCCATGCTCAGATTAAAGCTGAAACCAGGGCTCAGCGGACTGGTGAGGCTTCCCTACAGATCCATCTATACGTGGCAGACCTGGGACTTGCACTGAGACCTCTGACTCTCATTCCAGAGTGATTGAAGTTCTCAAAGAGGATGGAGAATGACCCCTGTGGTGGTTCCCACACATAGGGGTCCAGGAATCTGGAAACCAATTTTCTTCCAATTCAAATGAGAAAGATAAAATGAGAAAGATAAACAAATACGTAGAGCATGCCAAGAGACAGAGACTGTGATTGAAATTTGGGGTGCCTCCAACCCAGTCACGGTGCCAGGGGACTATCTTGGGAAGACGACAAAGCCATGGCGCTGTGGCTGGGCCTTCCTTGTGGTGAGCGGCTGGAGTGAGCCCGTCTGAGCCTTGTCTCATTGATTTCGCCAAAGTCCCAAGAGCCGTGGACTTCCAACACACGCCTTGTCGGTCTCCCATACCCTCCAGAGGCGGTTTGTTCAGAGTAGCCGGCAGGGAGCCTGGGACGGGGCTAGACCCTCTTGGGTTAACCTAGGGGAGGGGGTGTCCAGGCTGGCCAGCAGCACCCCAGCTAGCCAGAGCAGTCTCGTGGGGCAAAGGAGAGGACGGGCCTTTGCTGGGAGACCACTTCAGAACGGTACCTGTCCAGTTCTCCACATGAGAACCTCCCAAGTGACCTTGCTTGCTTGACGGTAAAGTCTTGGTGGAAAGGCCCCCGGTCGGTAGCAGTCTGCCTTCCCAGAATGCTGTGCTCTCCTCTTGGACCCCTACCCTACCCCAGTCTCTCTCTGGCTTCTCTGCTCACTTAGTCTTTCACATCACACTGTTTATTTCCATCAGCACCACTGTCAAATCTGTGGTAGTTTTTTTATATTACTTTAATTGCTTCCTTTACATCCATCCCACCCCTACGAGAACCATACCCTCAAAGTACTGCAGGCCACGGAAGCTGAGGCCCCGCTGAATGAATTTTACATCAACAGTAAAATTTCCCTCCAAATCCTGAAGACATCACGCCTACAATGTGAGTCCCACAGATTTGGCCAAGGGGTACCTAGCCCACCTCCCAGGCTCCCAAAAAGCAGAGGCAGGAACCAGACAGCAGGGTTTATTGAGGTACACACCTAGTACCTGAGGTCCAGGTCTCTCCCACCTCCTGGGGGCAGGCACCTCTGACCTCTGTAGACGTCCACACTCTGGTGGCCAATGTCCTGTCCTTACTCCCAGCTACTAGTGAGGCACTGATGTTCCAGAGTCAAGAAAAAGGACGAGAAAGAGGCTCCAGTCACGTGCTTCTCTCTGAAGTGGAGGATGGTGGTGGTGTGATCACCAAGAACCTCACCCCATGCTGAGAGAGGAAGAAGGGCCAGTTCCTCCCTACCCCTCAGGGCCTGTCCTGTCCCAGACAAAGCAGGAAATAATATTAAATATAAATAATTTATACAAAATGGCTCGTACAAAAAGCTGCAGGGTGGGGGGTGCCTCTGTGAGAGGCTGAGATGACCAGAACAGGGAAAGATGATTCCACCTCTCCTGGTCCCCAAAACAGAGCCGTCCAGCCACCCAGGGCCTGGAGGCAGAGAACTCTGGCAGGCAGGTGAAGGGCGCACAGGCCTACCGCACCCTCAGGGGGCCAGGCTGATGAGCAAGGTGGTGAACTGTAGGGCCCGCCCCGCCAGCTCTGCCACACACTGCGCCATCTCCTGGGCTGCAGGGCTGGACGGGTAGCCCAGGGCGGCGCCCTTCACGGCCAGCACGGTGGCCCGCAGTGCCTGGCCCAGCGCTGTGCCTGCAGCCCCGACTTGCGCTCGCAGAGGGGCAGAGGCTGCCAGCCGGCCCAGGGTGTCCCCGATGAAGACCAGGCGGTGAGCGGCTACCACCACCCGCTTGCTGTGGGGCACGAAGAGGCGTGGGGGCTCGTTGGCCCGAGTGCTGGACATCAGGGCTGCCACGGCTGCCTGCAGCGCCGAGTAGTGGTTCTGGCACTGGCCGGCATAGAAGTGCAGGAGCTGGAGGTCTCCGGTGGGCAGCGCCAGTGGCTCCCCTGGGGACAGGGCCTTCTGCGGGGCAAGATGGGCGGTCAGTGGGAACACTCACTAGTGCCTTCCCTTTATTCCTCATTTCTCCTTTCCTCATTCTTTCTTCCTGAATGCCATCCCTCCCCCATTTAGCTCTGCCCATCAGAAAACTTAGATGCTCAGAGTGCAGGAAAGTGTCCAGACTTGATGTCAAAAAACCTGGATTCAAACACCCTCAAACAAGCCTGTGAACTTCTTTGCTTCCTAATCTCTAAAATGGGGACTTGGGTCCTGTGCTGTCCATTCTAAACATCACACGGACCACACACGTAATTTAGAAATCTCTAGTAGCCACATTAAGAAAAGCAAAAAGAGGATGTGCTTTTTGTAACTTCGAATACATAAAGTGTAATTTCAACATGAATCAATATAAAGAAGAGCTAAGTCTGGTGTGCATTTGACATTTATATTTAATACTACCCGTGGCTAGTGGCTACCATACTTCTTCCGTGTCTGCTCATGTCTTCCCTTTTCCCGCACCCCCATCCCTGGGGTTGGCGGGCTCCTGCATGGAGGGAGAGGGAGGCAGTGAACAGAGAGGGTTCCCACAGCACTCACACCGTGAGCGCTGTGGTTAGGGTCATTCTAGACAGACCTGAGGACACCACCACACTTTCTTGAGGCCCAGAGAGATTAACTGATGGTTTCCGAGCCCCTGGCCTCTGAGCGTGGCACTAGGATTAGGTCTCTTAGGAACCAGGATTCAGCTGGAAGGAGTCTCAGAAGTCACTGGGCCAGCTCTGACCTGCAGCTCAGAAACTGTTTTGATTGCCAGCTGCTTGGCTTCCAGCACATTCTTTCCCCTCTTTGTGAATTCCTGATATCGTTTCCTATGTTCCAGCGCCTTTCTGCCAAACCCCAACTCCTTTCTACTCCAGGCGTCCTGCTAGCTGACACCTTACTCTGTCCCCTTGATGTTCAGCCAGGAGCACACCTTCCAATTTCCTGTTCTCCCTTCTCAGACCCCCTTCTCGAGCACCCCTCCCCGGGTTACCTGCTGCTCCGGCAGCCCCCTCTCCAGCAATTCAGGATCCCCTGGGATGGCCTTATCCAGAGGCTTAGGTCCCTGAGCTTTATCCATGCCCTGCAGGAGGGGATCAGGGTCTCAGTGCAGGAGTGGACTCCCTGCACCTCCCAGCCCCCCTTCCTTTGCGAGGCCCCTTCTGCCATCAGAGGTTGACTCAGGTCTGGGAGAGCTCCGTGGCAGGTCAGAAGGCTCTCAGGGACCGCAGGCTGCGGTAGGGGAGGTAGGAGGCACTGGTACAAGTGGTGTGGCCAGCTGCTGGGGTTCCAGGCCACAGGGCCAGTGAGGAGACAGAAAGGAAGGTCTGCACCTGGCTCCAGGTCTCCTGGCTTCTCCCAGATACAACCCTGTTCTCCTAGGGACGCCCCTGCCCCCCTCCCCCAGTGGGGCTGGCCGGAGTTAAGCTTACCTTCAGGTGGACGTAGTCATATTCTTCAGCCACTGGGATGCCCTCATATTCATTGTGGTGTCCTGCTGGATCCTCCTCCACCTCCCCACCCTCTGAGTCCCCCTCAACCTTGGGGCCTCCATAGCCAGGCAGGCGGGGGGGTGGAGGGGGCAGAGGCCGGTCCTGGATGCTGCCCTTCCGGCCTGGAGCAGGAGAGGGAGCTGGAGAAGGACTGGCAGCCTCAGGAACAGGCAGGGCAGGCAGAGGGCGGCGGGACAGACTCTCGGCTGAGGGCAGCCGGGGCCTGTGTGTGGGTGGGGGGCTTCTGGCCAGAAGCAGGGCCAGGCTGTCCAGACCATTGGGGGTGGAGGTTCCTGGGGACTCTGGAGAAGGAGGCGCCTCTGGCCCCAGCAGGGGCACGTCATAGATGCCCTCCTCAGCGCCACCGCCCTCTCCATCTGCGAGCAGCTCCTCGGGTGCTTCATAGAGATTGAGCAGGGCGGAGGCCCGTTTCAGGTTGGAGGGAGCAGCATAGAGGGGAGGCCCTGGCTCCCGGTCTCCCTCACACTCCAGATCTGGTTCCAGTTCGGAAGGTGACTTTGGGGTCAGAGGTACATCATAGGGAGCTTCATCCTCTCCAGGCGACTGTGGAGCGGCTCGGGCCAGAGGGCGGGAAAAGGAGGCAGGGGAGTCATAGGGATCGCTGGCGGGACCTCGGAGGGCTGTGGGAGGCACATCGTAGACCTGGACAGAGAACGGCCAGTCACTGCAGGCCCAGCGATGGGCTGGCCCTGTGCTCACATGACACACGCACACACACACACACAATCCTCCATCCCTTACCTCCAAGGCATCTCCAGGGGCAGTCTGTTGGGTCCTGCTGCCTCTGGGAATCCTGTAGATGGGGTCCGGGGACGACGGGCAGGCTCCAGCCAGAGGGCCTGCAGCAGGACAGGGCCGAGCTGGCGGTGGCACCACGTACACCTGGTGGGTCAACACGGATGGGCGGGTGGGTCAGGAGTGGGGGGGCCAGTGAGCCACATGTGTGCCTTGGAGGGGCTGACACCTTCCAACCCCCTTCCTGAGGCAGCGGGGAAGCAGAGGCAGGACAGGGGTGGCAGACAGGCTTCATTCAGCAGTCGGTGAGGAGCGACTGCCCGGGACGGGCGCTCCTGGCCCCCCCTCGCTGCAGACACCAGCACAGGCAATGGGGTTCTCTTGGTGTGGGCTTGGGAGGGCTCCAGCTCTCACCTCCTGGTCCTCACTGCTGTGCTCAGGGGCTGGATGTGGCGAGCCAGGCTGGGCTGGGGGCACCTGGGAGAGGCTGGGCTTGGGTGCTGGGCCAGCAGGAAGGAGCTTCACTCTGTTGGCAGGCACGATGCCCTGCTGACCGTGCAGGGAGCAGAGGCACCAGCCGTCCAGCCCGCCAGCGCCCTCCCTCTGCAGCACCCGTAGAACGTCCCCTCGGCGGAAGGACAGCTCCTGGGGAGACTCGGCGGTGTTGTCGTAGAGGGCCCGGGCCAGCTGGGCCTGGTGGATGAGTGGGAGTGGGGAGAGGGGTCTTCACGTATGTGTCAGGTCATGTCGCTCCCTGCTCAAAACACTTCAGAGCTTCCCACTGCCTTCAAGCTAAGAGCTGAATTCCCAGCTCAGTCCTTCCTGTTTCTGGCTTCACCCCCTGTACTTGTCCTCCTTGAACCAGCCAAGCTTTTCCCCACCTCAGGGCCTTTGCACTTACTAGTTCCTTTACCCAGAAGCTCCTCTACTGACTCTTCATCTGAGTCACCCCTTTTCATCCTTCAGTTCTGGTTAAATGTGTCCTCAAAGAGGTCTTCCCTCCCCCACCTCATTCTGTGTGTCTCCACCCACTGTTTCCTTCACAATACTTTCTACTATTTATTTACTTTTTTATTACTGATTTTCCCCCCTGTGAGAACAAGGACTGCCTTATTCCTAGCCCCAGCAATCAAGCCTGAGTAGGAATCTGTTCTCAGTAAACACACGTTGAATAAGTTTCCTCCAAAACCTCATGGACATGCGGAAATGCTGCTAAGAAGCTCTCCCAGAGAATCTCTTGAAGCTGTTTCCCAGTCAGCTTCCCCTATAAGCAGAAGGTTAGATTAAGCAGCAGCAGAGATCCCGCATTCTGAGAGAGACTAGAAGTCCAGCCCAGATGAGTACCTAAGCATAATGTAGAAGAAACCAAAGCAAAGGTTCTGTTCTCAGTCTGAGCAAATAAGTTTCTATTAGAAGAGGCTGAGGTTACCATGGAGAAGAGGAAAATGTCTGTGCTCTAGTAGCATGCAGGGAAGGGGCGGGGCACTGTCTGTTGGACCAACCAAGAGCAAACATACCAGCCTGTTTCTAGTCTTATCTGGTGGGGCTCTCTAAGCTTTTTCCTTCCAGAGTCACATGCTCAAGTAAAAAAAATATATATATCACTGATACAGGTGCAAATTATGTATCCAGACTTTATGCAAGTCTTTGCCTCAGTCATCTCATCTCCTTTAATCCTCACAACCACCTTATGAGGGAGGAGCCATCTTTATCCCCACTGGGAAAGGAAACTCGAACAGAGAGGTTAGCACTTTGCCCAGCGACACACAGCTAGAGTAGTTGGTGGAATGTGATTTGAACCCCAGATTGTTTGATTCCGGAGCCTGCATGCTCAATCACTCCTCTGACAGCTCTCCACAATCACAAACTTCAGGACTGTTCTTATATTAGTAACAACGATTAAGTCACACACAGATGAAGTCCTCACTACATTCAATTTCCTTTTGCTAATAATACTTCACAGATATCTGGTTCCTTGAAGCTCTTTGGTAGAATCAAGTTTAAACCATTCACAATATCAAAATATATTCTGCTTCAGACCTCCCCCTGGTGGCGCAGGAGTTAAGTCTCAGCGCTATCAAGCTATCAGCAGCCACTGCAGCCTGAGTTCGATCCCCCGCCAGGGAGGGGACCCACATGGCGCAGCAGACCTCTCCTGCCTCACCCGCTGCTCCCCTCAGCAGTGTATTTCAGTAGATCTGCCTGTTCTGTTCCCCACTCTGTCTCTGGTGAATGGTGAATGCTCTCACCCCTTCCACCCTGCACTTCTGGTCTAGTGCCCAGTTCCTGTATGCACAAAAAAATAAAAATAAATTTTTGAAGAAAAGAAAATTCTGGTTCAAGTTATGTTTACTAAGTGACAATGCCTGCTGGCAGGAACCAGGCTTACCCAGTGGTGGTGCGGGTAGTTAGGCATTACTGACAGTTAATCCAAGCAGGCTGACTAATGCAGTAAAACTCAAGTTAAAGCTCTCTGGGAGGCTGCACTTGGCCAGCAGGACTTGGGAAGGGTGCCCTGCTCAGCCAGCAGGAGCGCTTGTTTGCCTAGGGGGGAGAGGTTGTCCAACCTTTCATGGCTGAATGGTTTTACCAACAAACTGTCTTCTCCTCTTGCCTGATTCCAAACTCATCAAACCACTTTCTGCTTATATCTTGGCTTCTAAAGGATATTATTCCACACAAAGAAAGCATGCTAACTGATGACTCCAATTCCTGGTTAGCTCAGCATTCTCTTTCTAATTGTAAATTACAAATTGGCGTTTTGGATCTTGCCAGGGGTTAAGAGCACAGTTCTGAGGCAGACAGACCTGGGTTTGAGTCCTGGCTCTGTCCCTTTCTAGCTGGGTGACTTTGGGCAGGTTGTTGAACCTTTCCGAGCCTTAGTTTCTTCTTTTGTAGAATTCCATATCCGAATATCCATTTTCAGATAATAACAGTACTATCCTCACAGTGTAGTTATGAGGACTGGATGAGATAATGCATCAAAAACAAAACAAAACAAAAAACAAACACGAAAACAAAACAGAAAAACAGGACAAGGCTTAGCATAGGGCCAGGTATAGTGGGTACTTCCATAAATATTGGTTGTTTTTAGGGTCCTGTGAGCTGGATTAGCATAAATATCACCCCCCCCCGCCCCATCTTTAGGCAAAAAGAAAATTCTAGTTCCTGTGACCATACAGCCATCTGATTGGCTCTGGGCCAACACCTCTATGGCAGAGTGCTGCCACTATTTTCAGGACTGCCCTGCCTCTCTGGCTCTGAGCTATGTTCTTCTCATCGTCATAGCGATGGAGGAACCCCAAGGAGTTTGGTCTGAGAAGTCCTCTCCTGGGAGGACGTCATGCTTCTCTTTCCAGCCTCTCAATGCTTTCCAGAGTACTCATTTCATTTCGAGGGGCCTAAAGCAGAGGCAGCTTCCCTTTCCCTGAGAAATCCTAGGGCCTAGAGAAGGGTGGGAAGGGTACAGAGTTGTTGGATTCAGAGGAGGGCTGGACAGAAAGCAGAGGTGGGGTTGTAGAGAGCTCCTCCCAGTGCTGGGTTTGAATTCTCTCCAATGGGGCCAAACCCCTGGGCCTTGCAATTTCCAGAACCCAGGCCAAAGCAGCTGATAGACTGATTGAGGATGGGTGTGGCCACCCCTGCTCTATCCCCTCCTCAGGGGCCCAGATGACTTGTGAGGGAGGGGCGGACTGAAGGGGAGGTGGCAGTGGGCCACAGCTCTCAGGGAGGCCTCCTCCCACTCTCCCATCATGCCAGCTGTCTCCTCCCTTTGTCCCCAGTCCCGGGAAAGTGGCTGGAGGCTGGCTGACATCACCTCCCCTCCTCCTTACCCCCCCAACCCCCATCTCCCTCTTTGCTCAATTTCTCCCCTGCCCTCCATCCCAGTTCTAGAGAGGGGCCTCCTCAGGGCTTTTGGTGACTCCCATTTTCACTGCACGCCGTCTACCCACCTCCGTTCTTTCCACCCTTTCCCAACCTTTTACTTGCCTCCCAATCATAAGCCCCCGCCAACGCCAGTGGCCATCTGTTCCCGCCCATAAGGGAGCAGATAGGACTCTGGCTAGACTTGCCCCCTCCCCTTCTTCCAGGGGCAGCCTCTAGAAAGAAAAGGAGTGGGGAGGGGGAGGGGAGAAGGGGACACCAGGCCCAGAGGAGCTGCGGATGAGCGAGAGGGAGAAAGGGAAACAAAAGTGAGAGGAGGGGAACAGACTCCAGGAGAAGAAAGGGACCAGGGAGAGAGACAAAGAGAAGGCAGAAATAAAAGTGGCAGGAGTGCAGGGCAGGCAGTGGCGGTCCCTGCCCTACGGCCTCCTCTCCCGGTGGACTCACCGACGTGGCTATGGCCATGGCCTCGTCTCCCTCGCGGCCTGCTCCAGGCCAGTAGTGGGTTCGCGGACTTCAGCAGTGGCTGCCCCGCACCATGAAGGCGACCCCGGCGCCTAAGTCGTGGCCTCCGCGGAGGTTGGAGGAGGAGAAAGAAAACCCACAAAACTCCCCAAATGGGAGGCAGCCTGGCCGGGCAGGAGGAGGGGCGGGGCGGGCCGGGGCGTCGCTGCGGGACCTCATCCAAGGGTGCGCGCTCCGTGCTGTCCCCGCGGTCTCCCGGGCGCCGCGAGGTTGGCCGGCCCCGGCAGCTGCCCGCCCTAAGGCGCCGAGGTGCCCCCGATCTGCATGGGCCGAAAGCTCCCTTCCAGCGCCGAGGCAGGAGGAGGCGGGAGCTGGAGCTGCGCTCGACGCCTCTCCCGGCGGCTCCGGACGGCCCGAGGGCTGGGAAAAGCCGCCGGGGCGGTTGGGCCGGACTAGCGAGTTTACGCGCCAACCCTCACCCCCAGCTCCGGGGCCGCACTAGACGGCGGAGCTCCCAGGGCTGTGATCCCGGCGGCCCTGGGCCTGCGACGGCCCCGCAGCAAGGGCGGGCGGGCGGGCGAGCGGGAGCTGAGACGTCCCTCCCTCTTTAACTCGCCCAAGTTGAGGACAGGAGGCCGGGCTGGAGCCAGAGCCTCGGAGGGCGTGTTGCTCAGTGGCTTTCGGCCCAGGCTCTCGCCCCCTCGGCAGTGAGGCGGGTTCACACGCCCGCAGCTCGCTGGCTCCCCGCACGCCGGGGGCTTAGGGGCGCAGCGACGGCGCCTCACCACCCGCACGCGGGCACGCTCCCGGCTCGAAGGGGCGGACGCCTTCCCACTGCTGCCGTGGGGCCCACACGGCCCCCTCACCCTCGCGCCCCGCGCTGTGTCCCAGACTCCCGCTCCCCGCAGCGGCCCTGGCTGGGGCCCTCCCTCCTCGCCACGGCTCAGAGCGCTCGTGGCAGCCCCCCTCCCCGGGCGCCCCCCAGAGCCCGGGGCAAGTCCCAGGTGGCTCTGGGAACCGAGGGAAAGGCCTCAAAGCAAAAGAAGGAGCGAAAAGAAGGCGACGGAAGAGCTGGGGCCAGGGTCCTACGGACTCGCCTGGAGGTGGGGGCTGGGGACACTCAGAGGGCCGGGAAGGCTCCGGGGTCGCGCGCGGCCCTCGGGCTCACCCCCTGCTCGCGGGCCCGTCCCTCCCCTTCCCGGGCTCCGGGCTCGCTTTCAGCGTAGTTCCTTTCTCCTCCCCTCCGGCCCTCCCGGCTCCGGCGCGGGGCTCAGTCCTGGGGATTAAGAGAAAGGAGGGAGGGGAAAAGGGAGGGGAAGGGAAGGGGCGGAGGAGAAAGAGGACGGTCCCTCCACCGGCGGGTGTTGAGTTTCAGCTCAGGACCCCAGGCCAAACTGCGCGCCCCCTCTCGGCCCTTCTCCCAGCGCCTTCGGGCTCCAGACCTCGCAGCGGACCCCGCAGAGGCCGGGTCAGCGGGGCTTGGCCGTCCCCGCCACGCCCCCGCGCTCCCGCCAGCCCCTCGCCCCTCGGCCTCCCTTTCATTAGCCCCACATCTGTCTTTTCCTTGAGAGGGAGCGCGCCGCCTTTCTGGGCGCCTCAGTGGAGCCTCTTTTCTCCCTCGAGGCTGCGGCCGCCTTTGCAGGGGTGGCGGAGTTAACCAGGCCGCTCCTGGAGGGGGACCGGCGAGAGTCCCCGCGAACGAATGGGGCCTGAGAGTCAGGTCCTCGCGCTGCCGGCAGGCGGGCTGGGGGTAGAGGGCTGCCTCTGACACGCCTCTGCCAGTCTGGGCCTGTCCCCCGCCTTTACCTTGGCTCACTCCCTTCCTCTTGCTGCCTGGAGGAGCAGGCACTGAAGGACTGAACTCCTCCAGAGGAGCTGGGATCTGGCCTTGCTGGGAGTTACCGCTGAGAGGACCCGGCTCTTGGGCGTCCACAACTGGCCGGCTCTAGGTTCTTGGTTCTTCCCATAGCCGCACGCGGCAGGCTTCAGAGGCTGCAGGGAAGGTTTCCTTCTGTTGTTGAAGTTCGTGGCATTTAAAAAATGAGATGCCAAACAGCTGTAGTGTAGCTTCAATGTTTACATTTAACAAATTAACACTTCAAACACATAAAAATAGGCATGATGCTGCTTAGAACCTCATTTGTGGATAACATCAGGAGTCTAATTTAAGGGATGCTACCTTCCCGGCTCCCCACACTTCAGGCTGAACATCAGGCAACTTGGAGGAAGAGGGCGGGTACTACCTGGGTACCAAGAAGAACTCTGCAGAGGGGGAACCTGAGGGGTGGATTAGAGAGAGATTCTGGGGTGAACATGGGAATGACAACGTTGGTTCTGGGCTTGCCTCAGTGATGAAGGGCAGATCTGGGCAAGGGGCTAGGAATTCCGAATTCAGACTCGGGCTCCCTTAGGATGGCAGCGGAACTTTGAAATTTCTAGATGCATCTGAAGGAAGAGCTCCCACATCCCTTCTTCACCCTGGTTGAGGTAGTCTCTCTAGGGGCCTGGCTGCCTGGTACATGGACATTCAGCTACTGGGCCTTGGTCGATTTGTTAAGATCTCTGTCCAGGCAAATTGTGGCCCAAGGTGGGGTGGACAGAAAACCTAGTTTTCAAAGTTGGAGGTCTGAGTGCCACAAGGGGAACTAGATGGAGACCAGAGAAAATTAAGCAGGAAAGAGGAGTCAGGACCAGGCAAAGGGGTGATTTGGGAGGTGGAGTGGGCAATGGGACTTTGCTCCCCCAGAAATATACAAACCTACAGGAAGGTAAGATTGAGCTTCTGGAGTGCTTAGACCTGGAGTATAGCCAGTCGGACTTGGAGAGTGAATCCTGGTTATTAGCTGTGTGACGTTGGTCCAGCTATAAAACATCTCTGAGGGGCCTTCCTGGTGGCGCAAGAGGTTAAGCATAGAACTGTGAAGCATCCGCAGCCACTGCAGCACAAGTTCCATCCCTGGCCAGGGAGCTGACCCACACGGCACAGCAGACCTCTCCTGTCTCACCCATTGCTCCCCTCAGTAGTGTGTTTCAGTCGATCTGCCTGTTCTTTTCCCCAATCTGTCTCTGGTGAATCCTCTCATCCCCTACATCTCTGGCTGTACCCCAGTTCTTGTATGCATAAATAAATAAATCTTTTAAAAAACCCAAACAAGTGTTCACAGAGGTTATTGATCACAAGTTTGGTTTAACACACAAAACATCCTATTAATCTACCACCTTTTCAGAGACCCACATGGCGCAGCAGACCTCTCCTGTCTTGCTCGCTGCTCCCCTCAGCAGTGTATCTCAGTCAGTCTGCCTGTTCTGCTCCCCCTCTGGCTCTGGTGAATCCTCTCACTCCCTTCTCACACCTCTGTCCTGTACCCCAGTTCATGTATGCATAAATAAATAAATCTTCGAGTGAATCTGAGATCCTCAGTGACTTCGCTGAATAAATGTAAGTAAAGTGCCTTAGTTCCTCAGTGACTGATGAGGAGTAAATATATGTGGAGTTCCTAGAACAAATACCTCTTTCCATGGCTTTTCCTCTTCATTTTGCCTTCTCCTATCCCCACCCCACCACGTGATTTCATGGAAGCTGAAAATCTTGGTGCAAGACAGGAGGAGACTTTCCCCTATTTTTATGGCTCCACAAACAGAGGTTTAAGGTGCTTCTAACTTGTTCAGGGAGAGCTCTGGCTCCAGAGGGGTTGGAGCAAGCCTAGGTTTGGGGAGGTCCTGGGTGGGTGGCAGTTTGAGGAAGTTGTGCCTTCAACGGGCATCAACCTGCCATGTTCAGGAAATGGAAAGCCTGACCATGTGACTTTTTTTTAAGATTTATTTATTTATGCATACAAGATCTGGGGTACAGGCCAGAGTCCAGGGTGGTGAGAGGATTCACCAGACAGGGTGGGGAGCAGAACAGGCAGATCAACCGAGGGGAGCAGCGGGAGAAGCGGGAGAGGTCTGCTGTGCCATGTGGGTCCCCTCCCTGGCTGGTGGCAGGGATCGAACTCGTGCTGCAGTGGCTGCAGTTTGCTTCATAGTGCCTTACTTAACCCACTGCGCCACCAGGGAGGCCCCACTGACCATGTGACTCTTCTCCTACTCTTTCCCCCTCATGGCAGACTTGGGGCAGCTGGTCTCTTCCTCATCCCACCTCATAACTTCCCTAACCTGTTCTTGTTCCTCCTGCAACACAGAATCTCTCAGGTGCTCACCAATCCTTCCAGTTGTGTCTTGGACTCCACAGCACCAGATTAAACTGGGTTCAAATGCCAGTTTCAACACAGGCTGGTGACTTTGACAAGCTCATGACCTCTTGGAACCTCTGGTTCCTTATCTGTAAAGTGGGGTAATAATGGAAGCCATTGCGCAGGCTCCTTGTGAGGATGAAGAGACTCCTGAGAGCAGTGCTGGCTCGTGATGCTCACATCTTGCATAAAAGCAACTGTTATCATTGTCATTTGAAGGTAGCCCTGTCGGGCAGCAGAATGTCAGGGGCAGGGGGACTCACACCCAGCAGATCATGCTTGGATCTGTCAGTACCTCCCACTGACCTTGAAGCAAATGCAAATGTTCCCCCACAGCCTGTAATACCCTTTGCATCTAATATGGGGGTCACTTCTTCCACCTCATTTCATCTCTCCCCCTTGCCCTTTGTTTTCCCTTTACCCTGTCCTTGCTGTTTCCAGTCATGCCAAGCTCTTTGTCACCTCTAGGGCTCTGCATGTCCCTCTCCCTCTGTCTAACCCACCCTGCCCCAGACCCTTTCCCTCCTCATGCCAAATGAGCATTCTCTAAGCTTTTCAAGCTAAGGGTGCTTCCTCCCCCAGGGACTATCACCTAACACTGTTTCATTTTCTTCATCCACTTACTGGTATCAGAAATTATCTTGTTTCCTCGCTTATCATCGGTCTCCTCCTAAAACATAAACTTCAGATGGCAGAGAGCTTATCAGGGGTGTCCTCCTCTGCATTCCCGGCATTTAAAACGAGGCTCAGGGTATAGTAGGTGTTCAATAAATAATTGGTGAGTGGATGAATGAAAAAGGCAGCCAAGACTGTAAGAGTTGAGTGGGGCCTCTCTGGGGATGCTCCAGACCTGGGCTGGGGCGGTAGTTGCTGGGTAGCTACTGGAGACTTTTTGTACTGTTCATTGGGATTCTCCTGGATTTCCCCCACCAGATTGGATTCTTTTTTTTTTTTTTTAAGATTTATTTATTTATGCATACAAGCTGGGTACAGTTCAGAGACGTGGGAGGTGAGAGACCAGAGACAGAGCGGGAAGCAGGACAGGCAGACCGACTGAAGCACACTGCTGAGGGCAGCAGTGGGCAAGAGAGGCAGGGGAGGCCTGCTGCGCCATGTCGGTCCCCTCCCTGGCTGGAGATTGAATTCACACTGCTGTGCCAAGGATGCTTCACTGTGTGGTGCTCAGCCTGCTGCGCCACCAGGGAGGCCCCCGGATTGGATTCTTTTTGAAGCTAGGCCTCTGAGCCTGAGCATCTCTGTAACTAAAGTTGAGAATCCAAGTGATTAACAACCAGTACCATGATCACCTACCCATCAGGGTAGGGGGACACTGTTCTGGAGGTCTCCATCTGGGACAGGTGGTCACCCTTTGGCTGCTGGGTCATAGGGAGGCTGTGGTAGGGGGCTGCACTAGGGTTGAGGACAGCATCGGTTCTGCAGCGGGAGCAGAAGTACTGCAGGGCTTTCATCACCAGTGCCTCAGTCACATTGGTGAGTGTGGGTGAGCTTGAATAGGCGTGCGCCGCCGTGTGGTCTCAGGAGCGGAATCCCAGAGCAGCTAAGCTGCTGGTTGTGCTTTTGTGGCCATCCAGGTTACTGCACCTCCCCATCCCTAGCCTCCCCCTCCCCCAAGCACACACATTTCTACAAATCAGGTGAAAGAGCAGAGAGGGCCCAAGGTAAGAGTTAATCAGAGGCAGGGTGGGAACGTCAAGGTAGCTCATGAGAACTCGAATATCTTTCTGAGAAAGGGCAGGATAGTAATATTTAGCTCCTGCAAGCTCTGAGTCTTCTTGGTCAAGGATGGGAGTGTATTCTGTCATATTTGCCTTGCCCTTTTCTGCTAGTTGCTGCTCTCTCTTCCCAGGGACTCAGGGGTGGGTTCCAGTAAGTCCCCTCTAGCTGCCAGGTCAGGCCCAGGCAGGTGAGGACATGCTGGGAGACACCCTGATGACAGGTGCTGGGCAAACTTTCCTTTGCTACCGCCTCCAGGGTTCTCCCCATTGCCACCCCCAAGTCCCCACACCCCAAGGATTCCCTGGAAGCTGAAGTGACTCAGGGATTCCAAAACTAGTCACTCCAGGAGGAAACCCCTCTGGAAAAGGTTTCTCATCACAGGGAGTCACCCTAAGGGATCCCACAGAATTGCTATTGAGATAAGGGCAGAGTCCGGGCAAGGAGGGGTGATGGGGGAACCTGGGAGAGTGGCTGAGGTGTGTGGCTCAGAATACAGGTCACTGGGACAGGTCTGATTGGCACAGGGCGGCTGAGGCCAAGGCTTCGGGGGACTGTGTGCTTGGGGGTGCTTCCCTCTGCTTTTCAGCAGTTTCCTCAAAGGAGGTCCCAGTGCAGAAGCAGGGTGACAGCCAGGAGCCTCTCTGAAAGACACTGTCCTGGGCCACCCAATCTGGGTCCCCAGCAGCATCAGCAAGTGAAACAAATAGCTGGGATCTTTTTCAGCTCTTTCAAGCACCACCTCCTTGGGGTGCTGGGAGCCAAGATCAAGAGATACGGCCCAAACCACTCTTTAGTTCTGCTCCCTGAGACCTGAGACCCTGAGGCTCTGGAGAGTTCAGCAAGATACCCATGGACACTGACAGCATTCTCTGGGGTGGGGGTTTCTCAGAAACACCACCAGCCACGCAGGGAGCATGCGCCAGACCAAAGGCTGGGACCAGGAAGCCAGAGCATTGGATCCCAGCCAACGGGGCTAATAACTAACTAAGTGGGCAGGAATGCCCTGTGACCTGGGGCTGGTTCAGATGAGGCCTGTCTTGTCTAGAAAGCATTACTGCAGGAGCTTCTCTTCCTTCTGCAGCCAAGCTGACTCTGTGCTAGTTGCTTAGATTTGAGTTGGTCAGGGCTAGAGTGGAAAACCAGATCTGCCTCTTCCTGGGGTATGTTACTATTTCCTTTGGGTCTTAGTTTCCTATCTGTAATGTGGGGTAACAGTTTCATTCTCATGGGTTTTATTGTAAGGATGACATAAACAGATCCATGTTGCAGGGCTGGATACCCTCTTGGCACCCAGTTCCTAGGAGCTGAGGTCATCGGTGCCCAGAAGGGTATCTAGGAGCACGGGGCAGAGAGTGGGGCTGGGGAGCGGGGCCTTGTCTTCCTGGCCTCCGTGCTCCTCCCGAGTGTCCCTGTTCTTCCAGCCTCCACTTGCTCTCCTCATCCCTGCACATCAGTCCCCTTCATATCCGTGCCCAGTCTCAGGCTGCCCACACTCCCACAGCAGCTTCCCCTGTTTCTCCAGAATGCTCCCTGATCTCACTCAGCTTTGGGGCTGCTGTGTCCGAAAGCATTCGAAGGATTCCTCCTCACTCTGCAGTTCAAGTGATTCCTTGTTCTCCTTGTTTATTTCCTGAGTCCTTGGTTACCTGTGGTATATTTTCTAAGGGAAAACACATGCAAATCTGAAACACATCATGCTAAGAGACGTTTGTGTTTGTGTTGGGGTGGCGGATTGTTGGTGTGGAGGATGAGGGGGACTGATGGGCAGGGATGAAGGAAAAGCATGTGGGGAGGCGGCAGGCTCTGGCCCACCAGAGCCCACAGGAGACCCTAGGGGGCAGCCCCTGCTGAGCTGTGTCGTTAGGGTCAGGTCCAGCTTACGTGCCTTTCTGCAGCTCACGTAACTCCTGGCTCACGGTGCCATGGAGGAGGGAGTGCTGAGGCTGGATGGGCTCACCCCAGGGCCTGAGAGTGGCAGCTATCCCTGTCCTGGCCCTTGTCCCCAATGTCCTGTCAGTGGGGGTGGCGGCAGGCTGATGCTGGAGCCGGGCTCAGTTGGGTCTTAGGCGGGGCTGTCAGCCTGCCCCTCCTCTTTCTGGTCTCACCTTTTCATTTGTGCTGTGGGAACAGTCTCCCCCAGCTTCTTCCATCAGACCCTGCACCTCCAGTCTTCAAACTTATGGGGTCAGGGCCTTTTTGGCAATCCTGAGGGGTTAGGCTGGTGTCCCCCGCCCTGGGGAGGTCAACTGCCCCTGGAATGGGAGGGAAGTTAGAGAGTAGCCAATGGACAAAGGGGTAAGTCTTAGATGACGGGGTCATTAAAGGTAAGGGAGAGTTCAGAGAGCAAAACAGTCAAGGGACAAAGGCCGTAGAGGGGAAGGGAAATGTTCACTAAGGCCGGAGGAGGGGCTAGAGGAGACAAGATCCTCTGTGGGAGCAGCAGAGACCCTGGAGAGGAGGCTCTTTAAATCTGATAATATTCCTTAATGTGGGGTATCAGACCAACCAGGGAGTTTCCCATAATGCCAGTTCTCAAAGGCTAGGAGGGCAGAATACTAATATCACTCTGACCCCACCCCCGGAAAAGTGTTAATGGCAAAGTTTACCCAAGAAGCCATCTGGTTACCATGATGGTAATCACAACTTCCATGAGGGTAGCATTTTAAGAAGATTTGGAAAGACTCAGGTTTTTTTGGGGATTTGTTTTGTTTTG
This sequence comes from Galemys pyrenaicus, assembly GCA_019455555.1. NCBI lineage: Eukaryota > Metazoa > Chordata > Mammalia > Eulipotyphla > Talpidae > Galemys > Galemys pyrenaicus. The sequence continues at coordinate 695,857 of JAGFMF010011946.1, read as the reverse complement.
TTTTAATCTCAGGCCACTCCCTTAAAGGTAGTGGAAATAAATTTGAATAAACAAAACATCTTTCTGAAAATAAAACCAGGACTCCTAAACTGCTCTAGTCAGCCTGCTCCACAAGGCCCTGCCTCCTGTCAGCCAGTGCAGCACGTCCCAGGCCAGCGGCAACCAGCATGTACCAGGTAAGTGGCAGAGGCCTGGGCCGGCAGAGCTGAGTGGGAAGGGGGCAGGTGTGCTGTTGAGGATGGAGGGAGGCCAGTCTCCCAGGTTTGGGCCTGGGGTCAGGTGGAAGTAGAAACCCGGATCTCAGAAACAGCTGGGGGAAGGGGCGTGGATTAGGTGAGGGCGGGTTTTCTCACTGGCCTTTTACCATAGGTGGTTACATTCTTGGCAATGGTTGTGGGAACCCACACCCTCAGTTTGCGGCTGCAAAGGGACTGTACCCACTGGCCCAGCTGCTGTCACGGCCACAGCAAAGGACATGAGCCCACTAAGGAGTGGCTGAAGTGGAACTCCGTGCTTGTGTCTCCGCCAGAGGCGGCCAGCCTCGCTCACAGCACGGACTCCTGCAAGGCCAGTGAAGATGGCCCACTCAGCAGCAGGTCCATCTCGCCCTGGAAATATGTGTGAGTTGCTGTCCCTGCCCCCTCCCCAGGGCCTACCTGTGTCTGTCTAGGTGTGTGCCAAGGGCCGGGGGAGTCCACCCGTTCCAGTCTGGCATTTCACTCAGGGAAGCCTCACAGGTTTTGGTGTAAGGCAAGGCCACTTGACTCTTGCTGGGCGATCTTGGGCCCATTACTCAAGGTTTCACATCTCTCTCTTTTTCTTTCTTAAAGATTCATTTATTTGTGTGTGCAAGAGCTGGGGTATAGACCAGAGGTGTGTGTCGGGGGAGAGGATTCACCAGAGACAGAGTGGGGCACAGAACAGCACAGCGACTGAAGTACACTGTTGAGGAGAGCAGCGGGTGAGGCAGGAGAGGTCTGCTGTGCCATGTGGGTCTCCTCCTTGGCTGGGGGGATTGAACTCGTGCTGCAGTGGCTACACATGCTTCATAGTGTGGTGCTTAACCCCTTGCACCACCAGGGAGACCTCCCTCTCTTTCGTTTTTCACTCTGCAAAATGAGATACTACCCCACAGGCTTTTGTCGAAATCATTTGAAATAATGTATATAAAATCTGTACTTAGTACAGAAAGTGTAGATTCTTTCCTTTTTTTATTTTGAAGATTTAAAGTCTGTATAAAGATATATAAAAATCTGTACTTAGTACAGAAAATGTAGATTCTTTCCTTTTTTTATTTTGAAGATTTAATTGTGCATACAAAAATGGCGGTGTAGGCCAGAGGCGCAGGGGGTGAGAGGACTCACCAGACACAGAGTGGGGAGTGGAACAGGCAGACTGACTGAAATACGCTGCTGAGGGGAGCAGCGGGCGAGGCAGGAGAAGTCTGCTGTACCGTGTGGGTCACTCCCCTGGCTGCTGCAGTGGCTGTGGTTTGCTTCATAGTGCATTGCTTAACCCACTGTGCCACCACGGAGGCCTGCCGGGTATTTTTTTAGGGAACTCACTTCAGGAAATGCTGCGCTAGCTGAGCCCCAGGGCCTATCTCTCTGGGAATGGCCTTACACCGGCTGGTTGTTGCCCACCAGGCTTATGAAGTCCCAAACTTCGAAATACCTACTTTTCCATGATTTCCAAGTATTTTTTGGTCACGAAAACCTTCCAGAATAAGTGAATAAGTCCTACCATGCACTTTATGTGTGTGTATAATATATGCACAGACAGTATTTGGAAAAGGTGCAGGGAACAATCAACCAGATATAATAACAGTTATAAAACCATTATTAAAACAGTAGCAATTATAAGAAGAAATCTCATGAGAGGGCTCAGCCTATGGTCAGGGAGAAGCAGAGCTGGGCTGGTGGCGGCTCACACAGAAGACTGCTCCCCTCCCCCTGCCTCCCTAAGGGTTCTGGGACCTGTGGGAAGGTCACCCTTTCCACCCCTGACCCTAGCTTACGTGGGGTGGGGGGATGAACAGCTCCCGGAGAGGAGGGTGACTTGTTCAAAGACACGGCAAACAGGTGCGAGAGCTGGGAGAAGAAGCCATTGCCACCCTGTGCCCCGCCTCTGTGCCCCTTCCTCATCCCTCCACCCAAAACGGTATCAGTTTCTCCTTCTACCTTTCCTCCCGGCGCCGGCCCCCCAACACCCTGCTTTTAGACTGCCCTGTCTGCTCAGCCACCCCCCCTCTGTGTGTTGACCCGTGCCACCCCTGCAGGTTGGACAGGGACTTGAACCGGCTCCCCCAGGACCTGTACCACGCCCACTGCCTGTGCCCACACTGTGTCAGCCTAAAGACGGGCACCCACATGGACCCCCGGGGCAACTCTGTGCAGCTCTACCACAACCAGACCGTCTTCTACCGGCGGCCATGCCCTGGGCAGCAGGGCGCCCACCCCGGCTACTGCCTGGAACCCAAGCTCTACTCCGTCTCCCTGGCCTGTGTGTGCGTGCGGCCTCGGATGGTGGCCTAGGCGTGCCCGCGCCCGCGGGTCCTGGCTGGAACAGAGCAGAGCCGCGGTGCCCGCATGCTCAGCCCTCCAAAGCACCCGGGCAGCACGCTCCGGGAGGCAGGAGAGGGGCCCTCGGGGAATGGCACTTGGCACTTTCGGAGCGGATGGGAGAGGCAGGAGGAAGCGAAGGGAGCCGCAGGCCTGTGGTGCGGGAGCTGGGTCCTGGCCTCTCCTCTCAGGACAAGGTCTTCGGAGCCCTGATGCTCTGGGACCACCGCACCGTCTATTCGTTTCCTCCGGTCCCAGCTGCCCGGCCCAGCACAGGCACTTTCTTGATCTTCTCCCCTTTGCCAGTGGACAGCCCCTCGTGTCCTGCTCATTTGCTCATCCATTCATTCTCCACATGCTAGGTGAGCCCTACTTTGCACACATCCGGGCATTGTTGCTAGTCTTTTGATATGGGCAACTGAGGAAAAGCTGTTAATGAACATGGAGGGGCTTATCCAAATAAATAATCTCTATTTAAAAGTGGCTTGATTTCTCTTTGGTACCCTGCCCACCTTGTGCTCCCAAACCCCATCCCCTCACGGTCGGCCTCACCTACTGTTCTCTTCCTCCTGCGGCCCCGTCCCTCCCCTTCTCTACTCCTTGGTCCACCCCTGAACACCAGGGTGGGGGGCAGCCTGCCCTCCTGGCATGCGGGACAGACAGAGGCCCATTGAGGCACTGCAGAGGGCACACAGCGCCCCCTTGTCCCCCCAACAATCTGCCTTTGTCCTCAGTCTTGGCCGCTACAGTTTCATCCTGGGGGTGCTGCCTGGGCTGGGCTCCAGCTCTCATCCTCCCTAAAAGGAAAAAGGAGGAAGGATGGGCCAAGGAGGAAGGTTAAGGTTAGGGGAGGGGGGGACAAACTTCAAGCTTAGGTCTTGGAGGGGCTCCTAGCCCAGGCCTTTCTTGGCTCACCTCCCAGCTCCTCCCCACTTCTCTGAGCACCTCCTTCTCTCCCCCACCCTGCCCCCCCCAGTCCAGGCGGGTTGACCACTCCTGCTGGCCCGCCCACTCCTCCCCCTGTGCCTCCCAGGGGGCTGGTGCAGGCCTGCAGGGGCACTCTGGGCCGCTGGGTGAGGGCCCAGCCCCCACGGCTGCTGCCTTCTCGGCGGGCCTGCCTGCTTCACTTGCGGTTTCCCAAAGTGCCGTCCTGCTCCTGTCTGCGTCCCCATTCTGCCAGCCTTCCACCTTCCTCTTTCCCTTCCTGGGCTGATAGCAGTGGGGTGCTGTGCCTGGTGGGCCCCTCGGAGATGCTTAGTGCTTGGGATCGCCGGGACCCACCCCCCGAAGAGGGGGCACCTGTGGGGCTCCAGGGCTTCGCTGTGGACAAGACCTTCCTCTCTTCCCTCAAAGGCATCCTGCTGGAAACTGAGCTGGTAACAGCCACCTCCCCGACCTACCGACTTGCGGACCCAGGGTCCCCTCTCCCAGGGTGACCTGGGCTCCCCACGCCCGCCTCCTCCCTTAGCAGCCTCCCTTCCCAGGCTTTCTGGACACCCCTCCTGCCCCAGCTGAGCCTCCTTCGGCTCCTACCGGTGCCTTCTGCTATTGCTCCACCTGGAAGCAGTTCCAGCAGGTTCTGGCTGCAGGGAACGACAGTGTCCTGGGACATGCCGTGGACGCAGGGATGGGCCCAGGGAACACTGTGCCGCCCCTGGCATGGCCAGGAAGTCAGGAAGGGCAGACTCCCTGCAGCCTCAATCTGTTTGCGTCTCCCAGGGGACTTCTGTTCGCAGGAAAGGAGCTTCCCCTAGTCACAGAGCGAGAACCTAGAGTGAGCTCGTCTTCCGTTTATGTGCCATCCTTCCGGGCATAGCAGAAGGGGCCCAGCGTCCATCGCGGACCCCTCCTCTCCGAATCTTGTCTCTTGCTGTGGAAACCAAGGCTCTGGGTGTTGTTAGAGGGCTTGAAGGCATCTGGGGCTGGGGCAAGCATTATAGGTGGGGTGTCTCCTGGGGGGTCGGGGCTGCTGGGGACACCTCTCCAGGGGCAGCCTTCACACTGTGCTCTGTGCTCCAGTGAGACCTGCTCTCGTGGGTTCCCAGCTGGTGCCCCTAGAGTTATGCAGTTTTGCTGAACTGCGGGTCACTGAGGTGCCAGGGCAGGGGGAAGCTGGTCATTCTCAAATCGAAAGGTGCAGATCTATGGAGCTGGCAGTGGTGGGAGCCTCATGGCCCTGCCCGCCATGGGCGAGCTCCTGGCCACACCTGTGTTCCCTTTCTGGGAAGTCCTACGCGCTCTGTCTTGCAGGCCCTGACCTTCATCATCTTCATCTGCTTCACGGCCTCCATCTCTGCCTACATGGCCGCGGCGCTGCTTGAGTTCTTCATCATTCTCGCCTTCCTCTTCCTGTACGCCACCCAGTACTACAAGCGCTTCGATCGGCTGAACTGGCCCTGTCTGGTGAGGGTCCCTGCCAGTCAGTCCCTTTCTTTCCCTCCTAATGCCGAGCTTTCCTTTCCTCTTCCAGCCTTTGTCCTTCCCCTGGGTCACAGTTGTAGAGAGCATCCGGCCCCCACCCTCCAGCCTGTTTCAAAAACCCTTTGACCATGCTGATTTCACAGCTCCTGGGTCACTGACAGTGAGGACGCCACACATCTCTTAGATCTGCTCCCAAAGTTCCCCCCACTCCAGCTCCAGCCCTATGCCCCTGTACTGAGCCTGGGTCACCCTTGCCTGAAACCCCTGGCTCCTCCTGGTCCCTTTCACCCCCCTCCAGCTCTTCCCTGGGTATTGTGTGAGCTCTCCTCTCTGCTTTCTGCGGCGCCCAGAGGTACCTTCCTGTAGGGCTTCATGGTCCCTGAGGGCCTAGACACCGGCCCCCTTGGAAACCTCAGGGAAATGTCCCTGTCTCTGACTTCCCTTTGACTCTCCACCCCTGGCCCCCAGGACTTCCTCCGCTGTGTCAGTGCCATCATCATCTTCCTGGTGGTCTCCTTTGCTGCTGTGACCTCCCGGGATGGAGCTGCCATTGCTGCTTTCGTGAGTCCATGCCCATGGAGTCTCCACCTCCCCAGGCCTCTGGCAGGCGCTTGCGTATCTTCCCTGCCTCCCCAAGCCCACGCCAGTGCCCAGGGCTCTGGCTCACACCTTGCCCTGCCCTGCCCACCTTCCTCCCCTTCTACCCAGTGGCTTCATGGTGCTGCCCCTGCATCTCCTCGCACAGGTCTTTGGCATCATCCTGGTGTCCGTCTTTGCCTACGATGCATTCAAGATCTACCGGACTGAGCTGGTGCCCAGGGCCACCCAGGGTGAGTGTCTGTGCTCTCGGGGGAGGGGACACACCTCCACTCGTGTCCCAGTTACCCTACCCTGACATTGCTCTTCCCTGCCTGGCTCCATCTTCACAGGGGACCAGCAGTGACCCCAGGATTACCTGGCTCCCACGCCTGGTCAGAAAAAGGGTCTGTGGGGTCCAGAGAGGACTCCTTTGGGCTCACTAGGCCCCTGGCCCACCCACCCTGACCCAGGTCTACAGAGGTGGAGCCTGGCCGGAGAAGTCCCTGGCTCCTCAAGAAGCTCCAGCCTGGAAGAGGGTATAATGGACATGGGGGAGGTAGGAGAAAGCTGGTCATTGCAAATTAAAAGATTCAAATCCTACTGGTGAATTTTTTCTTCCCCAGAAATTAGAACAGGCGTGCCAAGTGGTGTCATGGAGAGATCGCTGGAGCAGAGCGTGGTCCCATCTCTGGGGCCAGGCCGAGCAATGGAGAAGTGGGGGTTCAGTCTAAAGTTGCTGAAGACCTTCCTCAACCCAAAGCTTCCAGGCCCAGCTGTGTGCTCAGCTGCTTCAGGTGTGCCTGGTGGCTGGGCAGCAGCGCTGTGTCTGAGGGAGAAGGCACGGAGCCGCTCAGCGAGTGCGCGTGGAGCTCGTGCCCCTAGAGCTCCTGCCCGTGCTGCGCCCGCACACAGGTTTGCTGTGGCTTTGAGGTGGAGCCTGTGCCTGGGGCGTGTGTGGAGCTCCCCCTCGTGGTGTGGGGAAGACCTGGCCCGAAGGCCTTGGTGGGGTGTCAACCTGTGCCTCAGATGTGGGAGGAGAGCCCCAAAATGCTGGTGCTGGACAGGGCCTGGCATCGGCTGGTCCAGTGTCCTCATTCACATGAGAGAAGGGCCCCCGGGGGAAGTGACTCCATACTGTGGCAGAGCTGGCAGACTGTCCCAGCGGCAGAACAGCCACGCGCCCTGCATGCGCCTCTGCCCGCTGCCGTGTCCCGCGGCGTCTTTTCGAGAGGTCCAGTGAGGTGAGCGACAGCTGCATGTGCGCGGCCCTGCATATTGGTCTTAGAGGCGCAGCACGCCTTTTGGGGAGGTGCTGACCCCTGAGGCTGGGCTCGGGCTGGGGTGACAGGGGTGGCCTGACCAAGCCCTTTAATCCTGAGCCCTGAGCCTTTCCTGGCATCAGTGGAAATTCTTTTTGGAGGGAACAGAGACCCAGGAGACCCTCAACCCCCGGTGACCTCCAAGGTGGGAGGCGAAGGGTGGTTTCAGCTTGGATGCTAAAATTCCATCTCCCAGAGTCTAGAATGGGTTCACCTCCTGGAGCTTTTATTTTCTCCACCTCCAAACATCTCCTCTCCTCCCTTGTAAGGGTGACTGAGCAGAGCTGGGACCCATGGCTACACCTTGCTTTCCTGAGCCCTGGGGACTCTCCTGTGGCTGGGGGCGCCTCTCCCACAGCTCTGACACAGGGACCGCTGACCTCCTCCCAGGGCCCGGCGCGCGGGAAGGACAGAGGCCCAGGCAGGGTGCAACTCTGCTTTATTGTAAGTCAGCGGGGATCCGGAGCCCACGTCACTCCTCATCATGCATCTTTTGCTGAAAAAGAAATATGAGGTGTGAGGGGCGGCTGGCGAGGAATGGCGTGGGGAGAGATCTCTAGCACTTTCTGGGTCCTAGGGAGATGAAGCCTTTGGAGGGAGATTTGGTCTCAGGTGTCTTGGGGGTCCTCTTTCAGTGTCTGTTTCGAAGGGTGAGGCTGGATTTCTGCAGCGGCTCCTGCCTGGGGGCTGCGCTAAGCAGGAGTCACATTCTCAGGCGTGGCTGATCTGGGACCGGCAGGGCTGTCCAAATACAGGGAGAGGAGGGCCCCCTTGGAGGGAGCACTGATGTGTGAGGGGCGCCACCGTGGGTGGACCGGCGAGGCCCAGGCGGGACCCACCTTGGCGCCGATGTCGCGGCTCTTGGCCCGCAGCTTGTTGACCTGGGACTCGGCGATGTCCGCCCGCTCCTCCGCCTCGTCCAGCTCGTGCTGCACCTTGCGGAACTTGGACAGGTTGGTGTTGGCCTGCTCCTCCTGCGGTGGGGGGTGGGGGTCAGGTGGGTGACAGGATGGGGTGGGGATTCCCAGCTTCAGTTTGGCGATGGGCTCCCTGTCCCGAGCCTGTGCTCTCCTCACGTGCTTCCTCACGGCCTGCCAAGACACCCTGCTCCTGGCTTGCTGCCCTGCTCAAACTTGCACCGCGCTCAGGTTCTTGGTGGCTACTGTCCGCTCAGTCATGCTGCCTGGTGCAGCACCCTCAGAAGCCAGCCACACTGCCCTGAACCCCCACGACCCCATGGATATCCCCAACCCTGGGGTTTCCTGCTCAGCGTGCTCACCAGCACTCACAGCCATGCCTCACTGTCCCCCCATGTCTTCCCCACTGTCCTGCGGCTGGCCCCTTCCGGGCTCAATTCCATAGCCACCTTCCGGGACTCATCACAGTCCGGGCCCTGACCTGCAGTCATAGCGCCACTGCCTTCTCCTGGGCTTACTGGTGTGTGCGTTAGGAGCGGTTCGTGGGCAGGCCCTGGGTCGCACGAGTGGGGTTTGGTGAACACTGAGTGCCTGGCCCCACTCTGCGCACACCAGACATGGGTAACAAACGTTCGAGCGTCAAGTGAGTAGCAAGCCCTTTGTCCAAGCCGCCCGTGCTGGGGTGGGCACTCCTTGGTTCTCATAGGAGGAACTGATAAAAATATGGAAAACTTTGAACTCACCGCCTCCTCGGCCTGGCGCTTGTAGGCCTTGACCTTCAGCTGCAGCTTGTCCACCAGGTCCTGCAGCCGCAGCAGGTTTTTCTTGTCTTCTTCCGTCTGGGGGTGGATGGGCAGGATAAGTAGTTTTGTAATCATTTTCCCTCCCCTACCATCCCACTAGTCTCCCCAAGTTTCAGCTGTCCTCCCTCCAATGGGCCAAGTCAAAGAGGTGATGGAGGAAGAGCCTCTCTCTGACGTGACCTGTTGATCAAGAGCAAGGTGGGGTCCTCTGTTCCAGATCTAAAAATCAACAAGACCTGGGAAGGCCTAAGAGGGGCCAGGGAGAGAGGGATCATGAAGCTGGAAGTGGGGAAAGTTTGCTGGAATCAAATGCAGTTCCTTCACCTGATAATGTGGGGGCATCAGGGCTATTCCAGCTCTAACCTGCAGAAACACAGATGCTCTTGGCCAGAGGTTCTACAGTGACCAGAGGAGACTAATGGGGACTTGTAGGGTAAAGGTTGATCAGGTATTTCCACCCTCCCACCACTAATGATGGACACCTGTGGTGCTGCGAGCATTCCAGGGTGGGCATGCGCAAGTGGGCGCACCTGTGTTGGACTCGGGCATAAATGGGCGGCGTCATGAGGACGCTAGAACTGTGAGAACTGCGAGCACCAACAGACAGAACAGTGAGGACCGACCAAGAGAACCGACAGCAGCAGTAGAAAGCAGCCTAGAGAGTGAGATGCGCCGGGGGCTGGGCGGCCTGCCAGCCTCCCGGCCCCCCGGCACCCCTGCCTGCCATGTACCTGGCCACCTCTACTAAATAAAGTATGAAAAGCCACCGAGGGCTCCAAGACTCTCCTTCCCTGACCCGTCTGCCCAGAACCATCCCGACCCTGCTCCTGTGCCTCCCCCATCCTGTCGCGACAGGACTGCAGAAAGAAGGGGGTGTTATCACACTCCCTTCTAACTAGTCCACCCGTAGTCCAGTCATTCTAACCTATCAAGACCCACTATTCTAATATGTTGTACTGGGCCAGTTTGCAGGGGGCACAGACAGTATGAGGAATAGGTGGGGAGACAGTGGGATGACCCCAGTGTCACTTGGTCATTCCTGTCTCACATCATTGTATGTGCTAGCATGCCACTTCCACTTATGTCTACAATAAATCCATAGTTCTACACCTGTACTCCTTCCTGTGCCTCTCATACAGCTGTCAAATAGACCAGTAGTCCTTTTCTCTGTCTTTCCATCTGAGGCTCACAGTAAAAATGCTAGGTCAGGGCAAAAGGTCTGGGCCCTGCAGGCAGAGCTCTGAGGACACTCTGGGACCTTCTTCCTCTGAAGTCTTCCATCTGTTGTCCTGGAAATTTTATGGAAGATATGGGTCTCCCGGCCTTGTTTTTAAATCCCTAATGGGCTGTTCAATGTCCCTTCTCTCTTAGTTTGGTGGAAGGTGGAAAAATTCTTTGGACTGTTCTGAAGACTTCATGGTAACACGTCAGACTATTAAAAAAAAGCTGGGGAAATGCTGGGGAAAAGAGCTTTCAGGAAGTAGAAGTAGACTCTCCACTCGCTAGAAAAATTCATGGACTCAGGCCAAGCTGACTCCTGAGAATGTAAAAGAAAAGTAAGCTGAAGACAACTTCCTAAGGAGCAGGGGCCTGGAGGGCTGGTTGGTCCTACTGAAAGGTGGCTATGCCTGCGGCCCATGTGGGCCAGGAGCTGGTGCTAGGGAGGCACTCCCTAGTCCACTCTTCAAGGCCCGGCCCCAGAGCGGCTGCCCCACCGCACCTGGTAGGTGAGCTCCTTGATGCGACGCTCGCTCTTCCTCATGCCCTTGACTGACTCCGCGTTGCGCTTCTGCTCAGCCTCCAGCTCGCTCTCCAGCTCCCGCACTCGAGCCTCCAGCTTCTGCAGCTGCTTCTTGCCACCCTTGAGGGCGATCTGCTCGGCCTCATCCAGCCGGTGCTGCAGGTCCTTGATGGTCTGCTCCATGTTCTTCTTCATGCGCTCCAGGTGGGCGCTGGTGTCCTGCTCCTTCTTCAGCTCCTCCGCCATCATGGCGGCCTGCGGGCAGCGCGGCGGTGACGCACAGCTGGCTAAGCCCTCGGACACGCGGCGCTCAGCCCAAGGAGACGCCGGCCGGGGGTGGACGGGCGGGCGGGCATGGGGGGGCACTCACGTCCGTGATGGCCTTCTTGGCCTTCTCCTCGGCGTTCCTGCACTCCTGCACGGCCTCCTCCACTTCTGACTGCAGCTGGGTCACATCTGACTCCATCTTCTTCTTCTGGTTGATGAGGCTGGTGTTCTGAGGGTTGGGGCGGGAGGAACACGGAAGGCACGAGCATCCGTGAGGGGCTCCCAGGCCTCACCTGCCGTTCCCTCAGCACACCCAGGGACGCTCACCTGGGAATGCAGCAGCTGCACGCGCTCGCTGGTCTCGATGAGCTCCTGCTCGGCCAGCTTCCGCGAGCGCTCGGTCTGCTCCACCACGGCCCGCAGCTCCTCCAGCTCGGCCTGCAGCAGGGTGTTGCGCCGCTCCACGATGGCGATGTTCTCCTTCAGGTCGTCGTTGGCATGGACCGCGTCGTCCAGCTGGATCTGGGTGTCCTGCGAGGGAAAGGGTGGTGTTGGGAGGTGTAGGGTAATGGAAACGTGATCAGGCTTTTCCGCCCTCCTACCGTTGGTGTCGATGGTGGACACCTGCGGTCCTGCACACATGCCTGATGGCGGCCACCTCAGTGAGGGTGTGGGCATGCGCAAGTGGGCGCGCCTGGGCTGAGACACGCGGTGTATAAGGGCGGTGTCACGAGGACACCGGGAGAGGAGAGCAGAGGCTCGAGAGCCCAGAGAGTGAGATTCGCCTGGGGCTAGGAGGCCTGCCAGGCTGCTGGCCCCCCGGCCCCCACTGCCTGCTGTGTACCTGGTCACTAATGATATGAAAAACAACAAAACCCTGAAAAAGCTACCGAGGGCTCCAGGACTCCTTGACCTGTCTGCCGAAATCATGGAAACCCTGCTCCTTGTCCTGCTGGCACCACAGGAGGCCTGGACCCTATCCCATAAGGGCCTCCCCTTTGGGGTCTGAATGTCCTATCCCACATGCAACTTGTCAACTGGAGGGCAACTGGGCGTATTCCCTTATCTGTTCTCTAGGTTTGCAGGCTGGAAGGGTATAGGGTCAGGGAAAAGTGATCAGGCTTTTCCGCCCTCCCGCCATTGGTGTGGATGATGGGCACCTGCAGTCCTGCACGCATGGCTGATGGCAGGCACCTCAAGGAGGGTGTGGGCATGCGCAAGTGGGCGCACCTGGGCTGAGACACGCAGCGCATAAGGGCAGCATCGTGAGGATGCCAAAAGAGGAGACGAGAAGGTAAGCGGTAAGCAGCAGCAGCCACTGCCACTGCCGCCCAGAGAATGAAGGTGCGCTGGGGGCTAGGAGGCCTGCCGCCCTCCTGCCCCCACCCCCGGCACCCCTCCCCACCATGTTCCTGGTCACTAATGATGTAGGCTCTGATAAAAGCTGAAAAAGCCACCGAGGGCTCCAGGACTCCTTCTCGACCCGTCTGCCGGAATCACTGGGAATCTGTTCCGTGCCTTGCTGGCGCTACCAAGCATCCCCGACACGCTTGAAGGCCTGGTCAGTTCTCCCTCAAGCCTCCAGATCCACGAGGTAAATGCTTCCCACTTATTTAACTCAGGTCTTTTCTGGCCTTACCATTCCTTAAGGCAACCCCACTCGCCCCTTTTCTGAGAACCCCGTCTTCTGTTACCTTCAGATGGGCTTGGGCATTCTTGAGGTGCTTCTGGGCCTCCGAGGCCGTCCGGTTGGCCTGGCTGAGCTGGATCTCCATCTCGTTGAGGTCACCCTCCATCTTCTTCTTCACCCGCAGGGCCTCGTTGCGGCTGCGCGTCTCTGCGTCCAGGGAGGTCTGCAGCGAGTCCACCATGCGCAGGTGGTTGCGCTTGGCCTGCTCCATCTCCTCGTCCTTCTCTGCCAGCTTGCGCTCGATGTCGGCCTTGATCTGGTTGAACTCCAGCTGGGCGCGGAGGATCTTGCCTTCCTCGTGCTCCAGGGAGGCCTGGGTATGGGGGAGCGGGGACAGGGGGTCCGAGGTGGGTGGTCAGGGCACAAGGGAGGGAGTCAGAGAGGATGGGAGGAGTCAGCCAGGACTAAGGCCTGGAGAGGATGGGCTGGGAAGAGACAGATGGAGAGGTGGGACCTGCCTCCGGGATCCTCTGGGTGCTGTGGGGGAGGACGGACAGGATGCCCTGGGGTTCCTCTGTCAAGGAGAGGGATTAGATTTCACAGTTGACAAGCCCCTGGGCACCAGCATTGCTTGCATTCCTGGCCCATATAAAGTATCTGCCAAGGGGGAAGCTTTACTACCTCAAATACAAAGCTTTATCTTTGTTTTCCTTTAGTGAAAAAATTTAGAAGCCCCCAAAACTCAGGGTTATTGTGAGGTTCTTAAAAACAACAATAATAGCTAATATGGAAATGCTTAAGTATGCTCTCTCATTTAATATTCATAATAACCATGCATAAAGTCTTTTGAGGCATGTACAGTTCCATTTAACAGGAGAAAATGGAGGCACAGAGGCACTACGACGTCCCAATGACACGCTGGGGGTCCTTAAGTCAAGGGTCAAACTTAGGCCCGTTGGACTCGAGCCCATGCTGCCGTGCTCCGCCTGGCGCTTACTGACAGGCCAGGTTTCAGTTGTCTAACCCTGATGGGAAATAAGTCCTTTTCCTTTATGCAGGCCTTGGCTTCCGAGGTAGTCATGGGGAGTGGGTAGAGCCTTGGCCCAAGGATAAGGAGCTGAAAGAGTTTGTCCTGGGGTCAGGGGACTCCGGTGGGGGAGAGATGGGGAGTCAGGTGGGTCGGGAGGTCAGGGAGGGGTCCAACACAGGGCTGCAGGCTGAGCCAGATGCTCACCTCCGCCTCCTCCAGGGCTGACTGCAGCTCCATCTTCTCCACCTCCAGCTGCTTGCGGACCTTCTCCAGCTCATGCACATTCTTTCCTCCTTCCCCCAGCTGTTCGGTCAGGTCCGAGATCTCCTCTGGAGGTCAGAGGGCCAGCTCAAAGATGTGCTCTTCCTGCCCCAGCGTGGCCCTCCCTGCTCCCAACCCTTCCTTGGTTCCTGGACCCCAGCTCACCCTGAAGGTTCTTGTTCTCGCGCTTGAAGGTCTCCAGGTGCTCCAGGGACTCCTCGTAGGCGTTCTTGAGCTTGAAGAGCTCGGTGCTGAGCGAACGCGCCTCCTTCTGCGAGGACTCCAGCTCCGACTGCGACTCCTCGTACTTCTGCTTCCACTCGGCCAGGATCTGCGGGAGCAGGCTCGCTGTGGGCCCGAGGCCACCCGCCTCCCGGGCTGCCCTGGGCCCTCACCGGCCGCCTCCTCCCCTGCCTCCGAGGAGGCGCCCCTGCCCGGGCCCTCCCTGCTCCGCCCCTTCTGAGGCCCCAGCAGGCCCACCTTGTCGAAGTTCCTCTGCTTCTTGTCCAGGGCTGCGGCGGCGGCGTTGGAGCGCTCCACGTCCACCATCAGGTCCTCGATCTCGTTCTGCAGCCGGTGCTTGGTCTTCTCCAGGGAGGAGCACTTGGCGTTGACGGCCTCCACGGCCTCCTCGGCGTCCTGCAGCCGCTGGGCCAGCTTCTTCCTGCCCGGGGCAGTGCGGGTGGTTGTGTGACTTTAGCTAGAAACAGCTAGGAACCCTCCTCCCCCCAACCCTGAATGCCACCTAAGGAGGGCCTGTCCCCTCCCCAGAGCTCCTGGGGTTCTGAGCTGCCCTTTAGGCCTGGGCCTGTAGCCAAGGATGGGACTTTCCACAGTGTCCTCCCTCCTTGCAGCAGAGGCATCTGGGGGTAGCCCCTTTCCCTGCCAGGCTGATTGAAGGTAGCTCCTCTGACCAACAAGCTTTTTGCTCGTCTTATACGTGAGCATCAGGTATAACCCGGGCCAAAAGCTCGCCTGTCACAGGAAGAGAATCAGCGTTGGGGTTCACGCAGAGTAGAGGATCCAGGCTTCAAGCACCTCTAAAGTTGCCCACCACCTTTCTCCAAGCCCACTCCCTCTCACGTCAACTTGTTCTCATGCCCACTCTGCCTGCCCCACCCCATGTCCTCTTGCTTCTTACTCTCTCAGAGGTGGGGGCCACCAGGACTCACTTGGCCTCCTCCAGCTCCTCGGTCCTCTGGATGGCGTCCGTCTCATACTTGGTCCTCCACTGGGCCACCTCCGAGTTGGCCTTGGACAGGACGCGCTGCAGCTCGGCCTTGGCCTCGGTCTCCTCCTCGTACTGCTCCCGCAGCAGGTCACAGTCGTGGCGGGCCGACTGCAGTGCGTGCGCCAGGGCGTTCTTCGCCTGGGGAGAGGGGGCATCAGGTAGGCTCAGCTCTCAGGAAGCAGGGAGGGGATAGCCTCCCCCCCATCTCCAGATCTTTTCATATCTGTGAACTTCCCCCAAGCCCCAGGCTCATTCAGGGTGAAGCTGGTACGGCATCTCAAGATGTCCGGAAGGAATTCCCAGTTTGCCCACTGCCACCTCCTTACAAATAAGAGAAGAGGCACTCAATGACCTTCACATGTCATGTAGCAGAAGTATAGAAGGGTCTAGACCTAGTTTCCAAAGCCTGTGGTCAGTGTAAGAGGACACTCTCCAGTCTCCAGGCTGATTTCTGGCCCTGGGGTGCTGTCAAGTCCCCCCACTGCTCCCTCAGGGCCTTACCTTGCCCTCCTCCTCCAGCTGCCGCTTGAGGTCCTCCATTTGCTGGTTGTAGGAGAGCTTCCCTCGAGTCAGTTGGGAGATCAGCGCCTCCTTTTCTTCCAGTTGCCGAGAGAGCTCACCTGGAAGTGGGAACGAGGTCTCATGGGCCATGGCAGGGGCAACCAGTGGCCTTCCCTCAGGTAGGTGCAGGGTGGCTAGGGGCACCCACCATTCTCAGTCTGCAGCTTGGCTCGCTGGGTGGTGAAGTCATTGAGGGAGCGTTGGGCCTCCTCCAGCTTTACACGGTACTCATTGGCCTGGTCCTCCAGTGTCCGCGACATCTTCTCCAGGTTTGCCTTCAGGCGGTAAGGGACCAGGAAGGATGAATGTGGGAGGAGGGCAGAGGAAGGAAGGGAGGCCCACAGTGGAGAGAACGCAGAGGGAGGAGAGTGAGATGACTGGGAGGTAGAGGGGTATAGTCTGAAGAGGACGTGTAGATTCACAAAGGTGGGGTGGGTTGTGGTAGTGAGAGGCCATGGGTGGAGAGCAGAGCCGGGGCAAGGTAAGAAGGGAGGGAGCAACCAAAAGGTGATGAAGGGAGTGAGGATGAAGGGATGGCAGACAGAGGGGTGAGAAGCTATTGTGAGACTGAGGGAGAGGGTGAGAGGAGGCAAGCGGGCCACCCACCTTGGCCTTGATGATCTGCTCCATGTTGGAGGTGACGTCGTCCAGCTCCAGCTTGAACTCGCTCTTCTCCTTCTCCAGCTTCTGCTTCACCCTCTGCAGGTTGTCGATCTGCTCGCCCAGCTCGGCCACGCTGTCGGCGTGCTTCTTGCGCAGGGCCGCGGCCGTGGCCTCGTGCTGCAGCGTGGCCTCCTCCAGGTCCCTGCGCATCTTCTGGAACTCGGCCTCGCGCTTCTTGTTCATCTCGATCTGCACGGACGTGGCCCCGCCTGCCTCTTCCAGCCTCTCGCTGATCTCCTCCAGCTCCCGGGACAAGTCTGAGCGCAGCTTCTCCACCTTGGCCCTGGCGGCGCGCTCGGCCTCCAGCTCTTCCTCCAGCTCCTCGATGCGTGCCTGGGCCAGGACACAGAGCTCAGACCCAGTGCCCGCCACCCTCCCTCCAGACCCCCACCCTGAGAACCAGGCTCTGGAAGGTTTTGGTTCAAGTCCTCATGCTGTAGAGCACTGGTTTTCAACCACGGCAAATCTTACACTCCGGGGGTAGTAGGCAGGGTCTGGAGACCAGTTTGCTTGGCATGACTTGGGAAGGGGGGTTGTTACTGGCATCTAGTGGATGCTGCTGAGCATCCTAGAATGTGCAGATCAGCACAGGAATTTGGTGAAAATCTAATCTTCAAGGCTCTTCTGGGGGCACCTTAGACCTAGTCTGAGCACCTGGAGCTCTGAATCCTGAGACTCTGTTCAGAGGGGGATTCTGAGATCCCGTGAGAGCCTGTTGCAAAGAATTCAGATGATTATTCTGCTCTGCTAACCCAAGGTCACTATGTCCAGACCTGGCCTTGCAGCTTCTGCTGTAAAATGGGGGTGAGTAAACCTGCCTTTATTGTTTCCAGGACCCTGTGACAAGCACAGGACTGAAAACATGAAAAGTCAGGTGCAGTAAAGGTAAGGGAGACTTTGAATGTCAGTTGAGTCTCCTCCTGCAGAGGGATGAGAAGGCCACAGGGAAGACAAAAGAACATCTTGCCAGGAGCTGATTATTCTGCTAAAATGACATTTATATAGAACCTCCTAGTTGACAACATGGTTTCATATACGTGATCTCTGGTTTTCTGAAAGGCAGGGGTGATTAGTCCCATTTTATAGACAAGAAGAGAAGCTGAGGCTCAGGGAGGGAAATGCTTACTCAAGGTTGTAAGAGCACCTCTTGGAGAAGTGCCCCAAGAAGGCCCTTCTTGTTGCCCCTCCCACCCTGCCCCCATCAAAGGAAATGAGCACCAGAGGACAGAGGATGCTCAAAGCCTGTCATTTGGCCCATGAGTCAGACCAGAGTTGGAAACAGAAGACCTGGGAGTAGGCAGGTCCTCTCCCCAAATGGCCTGCTGAAATAAGATATCGCTGCTCTATTGTTTCCAGGTACCCACATGTCAGTGCTGGTGGGGTGTCTGGGCTACCTGGAATTCTACAGTAGCTAGAACCCGAAGCATCTTGGATAGTGTCGGCCCCCTCAGGGCCCCTGAGCCTCCCCTTGGCTGCAGTGGGAAGAATATCACCTGATTTTCCTTCAGTTTCTTCTGTAGCTGAAGGGCCAGTGCCTGCTCATCCTCAATCTTACTGTTCTGCTGAGTAATGTCAAACTCCTTCCTGGAGGAGAGGGGGAGAGGATGACAGGTGACCTTCTTCCCTCTGAGCCCATTCTCTTCCCATGCCTTGGCATGCCAGGACCCCGCTGCAGGCAGGTGGGCTGTGATTGACCACCTCATTCCCACTGGTCCCAGAACAGCCATGGCCAGTGGAGGTGAGTACCCTTGGCTTGAACCATCAGGCCCACGCCTCATTATTCCCTCAAGGTCACCACAGGCACCTACTTCTTGAGCTTTTCTTCCAGCTGCTGCTTGTCGTTCTCCAGGTCCATGATGCTCTCCTGGGTCAGCTTCAGGTCACCCTCCAGCTTCCGCTTGGCTCGCTCCAGGTCCATGCGCACCTTCTTCTCCTGCTCCAGGGACCCCTCTAGCTGGTGGGGAGAAGAAAAGGTACAGAAATATGAGACCCACGGTGTATGCTCTTCTATTCTCCACTAAACTCAAAGTTCAGTGGGTTGGAAATCAAAACAGTCAAGAAACCACAAAAGCATCAAGAGTTCATATACCCAGCCTCGTAGGGAACTTTGGGAAGCAAAGAGATCCCAGCATTCATAGAAGTCTTTCTAGACATCAGGAACCCCTTGATCATTGATGTTGCCTGCAAAATCCTGACCTGAGAGAAACAGAGCATGGTTCTTATTACTCACGTCGTCCACTTGCTGCTCCAGCTTGACCTTGGATTTGGTCAGGGTGTTGACCTTGTCCTCCTCGGCCTGGAGGTCATCCAGGGCCTGCTGGTGGGCCTCTTGCAGGGCCTTCTTCTCCTTGGTCAACTTGGCAATAATCTCATCCAGCCCAGCCATCTCCTCTGTCAGGTTCTTCACCTGC